>QNTS01001382.1:207262-231151 GCA_003317085.1 Hucho hucho
CACTGAGCTCCACTGAGCCCTTCCGACACTGAGCCCTTCCAGCACTGAGCTCCACTGAGCCCTTCCACCACTGAGCTCCACTGAGCCCTTCCACCACTGAGCTCCACTGAGCCCTTCCGACACTGAGCTCCACTGAGCCCTTCCAGCACTGAGCTCCACTGAGCCCTTCCGACACTGAGCTCCACTGAGCCCTTCCGAAGCCTCTATCGACTCGGCGCCCATGGCACCAACTTCTTCCCTGAAGTCGAACCATGTTACCTAGCAACAACTGTCACTACAACGACGCCCTCAAAAATAGTCCGAATAAATCAAGATATCTGTAAATCATTTTAAGTTTAATTTCGAAGTTGTCTTTGTTACATATAGGTAAGGAGTTTCGTGTTTTTTTATTTGTTAAGTTTCATCATGTAAGTTACACGAAAACGGTCCCTTATTAACTAGCTACGCGTTAGCTCTAAGCCTGAGCCTTCATATGAAACCAAAGAGAAGCTAACCAACCAGCTAATGCAACACTAAATGCAATGCTCCTTCCATAAGCTACCTAGCTTCTGTAATAACATTATTTCATCACAATGAGCGAGTTTTAATGAATAGCCTTCTCTGCATCTCAGTTGGTAGAGCATAGCGCTTGTAACGCCAGGGTAGTGGGTTCGATTCCCGGAATTACGCATACATAAAATGTATGCAAGCATGACTGTTAGTCGCTTTGGATAAAAGTGTCTGCTTAATGGCATGTATTATATTATTAGAACATCGCTACAAACTGAGTCCACTAAGTCTATCAACATGAACCGACGTTGAGATCTTCACATCTAGCATAGCTCACATTCTGCCGATGACTGCTTGGCATAGCTGTGAAACTATTTCACCGGGCACTGCTAGTGACTGCGCTCTACAGCACTCAGCACTGGCAGACACAGCGAGGCTTTCACAATAGAAGCAGGCAGGCATAGGTTGTTGGTTATTTATGTGTTCACAGTGGATGAGCAGCGTTCTACTGCTCTGATGTCACAGATGTGATGATAACAATGGAATTCCGAGAGAGTGAGCGACCAGGCCTACGTGGCTGTGGCTGACTGAGTTGCATAGCAGCACTTAATGGAGACTACACACTGCAGTGTGGATTGGCATGTAAACTCAGTGGTGCTGCCCTTCAGGCAGACCTGGAAGGGCAGTGACCCGCTGGTGTTGTCAGACCCAGAGCCTGCTCTGTCTGCCACGCTGCAGCTCACCCTCACCACTGATCTGGGCACAGACTACTACAGGTGAGACTGAGAGAGCAGATCTGTAAGGTGGAAGTGATATGGTGGAAGCACCACCACAACACTGATTCTACCTATCCAGACCGTTCAGATACACAGCTCCACCGCAACACTGATTCTACCTATCCAGACCGTTCAGATACACAGCTCCACCGCAACACTGATTCTACCTATCCAGACCGTTCAGATACACAGCTCCACCGCAACACTGATTCTACCTATCCAGACCGTTCAGATACACAGCTCCACCGCAACACTGATTCTACCTATCCAGACCGTTCAGATACACAGCTCCACCACAACACTGATTCTACCTATCCAGACCTTTTTAGATCTCTATGTTGAACGGTTAGGCCCAATGTTAAGGGGTAGGGAACAAATTGGGTTGTGTGTCTTCAGAGATGAGACCATGATCAGGCAGGCAGTTAGTGTGGGCACTGGGATAATTACAATTGGTCAGAATTAGTCAGCAGTGTTCTATTGCTCCTTCACACTACATCTGGTGTGTAGGCGGAGGGAGGGAGGGAGCGAAGGAGGGAGCGAGAGAGGGACTGAAGCAGTGTAGCAAATAAGCCATGTCATATGAATGTGCCAGGGCCTCTTCTGCCATTATCCTAGCCCTTATTCTGAATAATAGGTTTAGTAATGAGGTGTCAAATTCAAGTGGACCCCTCGTCTGAAGTTGTTGAGTGGGACGATGTAGGGTGCACCATATTCCCTATGTAGTGCACTACTTTTGACCAGGGCCATTAGGGAACAGGGTTCCATTTGGGATGCAGTTGTAGTGTAGGAGGAGGAGTGAAGAGGGTCGACGTGGATAAACTAGTGCTATTCTGTCATCATTGTCATCAAGATATAGGGCTGGCTCGGTAATTGTATAATCGTGTAACTGACGATTGTCAAATCACATTTTATTTGTTACATGCGCCGAATACAACTGGTGTAGAGACCTTATCATGATTATGGAGGTACACCACCATGAAAATAAAATAACCGTCATAACCGTTATAATGAATTTCATTTTCAAGTTGACAAACTTGAAAATGAAAGTAAAGTAAAGTAAGCCTGGTTCACATTTAATCGTAGATTTTTTTTAACATATCTTTACTTTTTTTTCTCCCCAATTTCGTGATATTAAATTGGTAGTTTACAGTCTTGTCCCATCGCTGAAACTCCCCTACGGACTCGGGAGAGGCGAAGGTCGAGAGCATGACCTTGCCAAGCCGCACTGCTTCTTGACACACTGCTCGCTTAACCCAGAAGCCAGCCGCACCAATGTGTCGGAGGAAACACCGTCCAGCTGGCGACCGAAGTCAGCATGCAGGTGCCTGGCCCGCCACAAGGAGTCGTTGGAGTGCGATAGGACAAGGAAATCCCGGGCACAAAAACCTCCTCTAACCCGGACGATGATGGGCCAATTGTGCGCCACCTCATGGGTCTCCCGGTCACGAACCCAGGTCTGTAGTGATGCCTCAAGCGCTGCGGTACAGCGCCTTAGACCGCTGCGCCACTCGGGAGGCCAAACAGTCTAGCCAGTTTTAGAATGGTGTTGTGGAACAAACAGCTGACTGAAGACTGCTGCAGCCGATGTGCTGTTGAGTCTGTTTCCGTGGCAACATGGAATCTTTACAACGTGATGAAACTTTGTTGCTCTTTGTTTTGGAGCAAATGAGTATCATTAAATACATGTACCCAATTCCTTAGTAAAAACAGCATCCACTTCGTGGCAGTCAGGAGCAAAGGAGAGGAGACCCATGACCGTCACATCCCTAGTTAGTTTATTTAAGCAGTAATGATACTGGCACCCATTTTCCTGTTTTAAATCAGTTGATTGTTTTGTCTATAACACACACACCCTCTACTAATAAACCATTTATACCCATAGCCACTTGGTGTGCGGTTGTATCCTAATTGTCTAGATTCTTGTGGGGCTTACAAAGACCGATGCAGGGCATGCTGAGTGAATAGAATGGAGTGTGTGTGTGTGAAGTGTCAGCCCTGTGGTAATTATCAACACTGTGTTAGCTGCTAGGAATCAGCCTCATGATATTAGAGTCAGTATGACCCTGTAGGGTAGTGGACAGCATTCACACACTCCTCCCCCGGGCGAGAGAGAAGTGTGTATGTTTTCTGTGTGTCGGAGTGAGTGTGTCCGAGTGTGTTTTTCTGTTAATTCCCGCGTGTATGTGCCTGGTTGTTGAAATGGTCATTAAATCAGTGTGTACTTGTATTCTGTCCTAATGATGTCCCCCCCGTCTGTCCTCTCCTTAGGCTGTCTTTGGCCACTTGTCTGGACCTGCTGAAGCGCTGCTCCTCACTCTACAGAGAACTCACTTCCTGTAGCCACATCTTCCAGCCAATCAGCATACTGCTCTCCAAACACCGTCCTGTCAAAACGTGCCCTACAGCCTTACAGGTGAGTGGTACTGCATTATCAGCAAGCCCTGGGCAAATGTTGCTTTTTGACACTAAATTAGTCGAGCATATATAAAAAAATAAAACTAAGAAGGTTGTTTGCTTAAAAGAAGCAGTGGTCACTTTAGTGACCATGTATGTAGCACTATGGTCAGGGTCAATTTCAATAAGGAGAATTGGAATTTCAATTTACTTCCTGAAATGACTGACTTGAAATGGAATTGACCCCAAACCCAGACTATCCCTAATTTCCCTGTCTGCCACTACAGTGAGTCCTTGTATTTGTCCATCACCAAATGGGAATAGTGGTCAATCAGTAGATAAATGACCTTCACCAGAGGTCACACAGACCAGAAAGATGCTTATTCACAGCTCACCCTCACTGAAATGTAGGCTATTTCACCACTAGTTGTCAATGATTGCAAGTCCACATGTTTTTGTATAGGAGGTTTTCCTCTACACAATGGAATGTATTCTAAACACGTATGATCTTCTCGCTGGTTAGTGAGTGGATGGTATCTGACAGCAAAACACAATCTTTCCAATGAACACCCTTTTTGCATTTTTACCAAAGCATCGCTTCCTATTTTCCTTTTATCTGTGGATGCTGACGGTCTGATTTAACTCATATTAGACAGTTGTAATATAACCTTGTACTTTGTTTCTGTTATCCCAGGAGGATCATGGGGAAGTCCTTGGGGCCATATCCGGCTCCCAGACATCACGTCCTCCTCTGGTCTTTGAGAAGAAGAAACCCATTCCTCTTAAACTGTTCACACCAAAGATTGTAGAAGTATGAGTAAGACCTCTGAATTCAGTCATTTGTATAGTATGCCTTTCTGAAGATATTCCTCTGTAGTGTCACCTTAACCCATGTTGCTCACACCAAAGATAGTAGAAAAATTGTAGAAGTGTGAGAGACAGTTGATTTGAGTTAGTTGTGAAACATTACTCCTTGAAAGATTTAGGTAGTGTAACTATTTCCTCGTTAGTGTGTTACCTTCACTTAGCTGTAAACCTTTTAACATTCGAATTACATTTTTTACATGGCATTCATTTGAAACTTTCTCTTGATTCTTATTTTTTTCTCTAGGCTGGACTATTGGAAGAAGCGAGGGAACATGAAGAAGGAGAGGTTAAACCACAAGTATAAGAAGTTGTTTAAGGGAGCTCTGAGAGAGATCCGTAAAGACACCCACTTCCTGGCCCCAGAGAAACTCAGCGAGGTCATGGACATCCTCTTCTCTCTCAATCAATCAAAAAGTTACTACATTTTTATTTTTTATATTATTTATTTTTTTATAAGCATTTGATTTGGTCTGGCTAGGGTTTGCACTTTTGGGACTATTTAATTGCTAAACTATTTGAACTACTAATTGATTCCAGGTCTGCACACCGCAAAATATACTTTTCCCTGTAGAAACTGCAGGTTTTGGTAGCGGGCCGTGTCGGTGGCACTGGATTCTCCTCAAAGCGAGCAAAGAAGTTGTTTAGTTTGTCTGGGAGCAAGACATCGTGGTCCGCGACGGGGCTGGTTTTCTTTTTGTAGTCCGTGATTGACTGTAGACCCTGCCACATACCTCTCATGTCTGAGCCGTTGAATTGCGACTCTACTTTGTCTCTATACTGACGCTTAGCTTGTTTGATTGCCTTTCGGAGGGAATAGCTACACTGTTTGTATTCACTCATGTTTCCGGTCGCCTTACCCTGATTAAAATATGTGGATATGTGGTTTCCAGTTTACATAGAGTCCAATGAAGTTCTTTCAGGGCCGTCGATGTGTCAGCTTGAGGGGGGATATACGCGACTGATTATAATCGAAGAGAATTCTCTTTGTAGATAATGCGGTCGGCATTTGATTGTAAGGAATTCTAGGTCAGGTGAACAAAAGGACTGTATGTTGTTATGATCACACCACATCTCGTTAATCATAAGGCATACACCCCCGCCCTTCTTCTTACCAGATAGATGTTTGTTTCTGTCGGCGCGATGCGTGAAGAAACCAGGTGGCTGTACCGACTCTGATGACGTATCCTGAGTGAGCCATGTTTCCGTGAAGCAAAGAATGTTGCAATCTCTGATGTCTCTCTGGAAGGCAACCCTTGCTCGGATTTCGTCTACCTTGTTGTCAAGAGACTGGACATTGGCAAGTAGTATAGTCGGGAGCAGTGCGCGATGTGACTCGAGTCCACACCTCTGCTTTGTTGTATTTTTTTATATTATCTTTTTGTTTTCAACATTGTTAAGTAAAATTGCTGAGAACAACTACAGTACAAACGTATTCAGACCCCTTGGATTTAATTTAGTTACAAAGTGGGATTAAAATGGATTTAATTTAGTTACAAAGTGGGATTAAAATGGATTTCATTTAGTTACAAAATGGGATTAAAATGGATACCCTTTTTCCCCTCAGAACAGCCTCAATTCATCGGAGCATGGACTCTACAAGGTGTCGAAAGCGTTCCACATGGATGCTGGCCCGTGTTGACTCCAATGCTTCCCACAGTTGTCAAGTTGGCTGGATGTCCTTTGGGTGGTGGACCGTTCTTGATACACTCGGGAAACTGTTGAGCGTGAAAAACCCAGCGGAGTTGCAGTTGTTGACACACTCAAACCAGTGCACCTGGCCTCTACTACCGTACCCCGTTCAAAGGCACTTAAATCTTTTGTCTTGCCTATTTGCCCTCTGAATGGCACACATACACAATCCATGTCTCAGTTGTCTCAAGGCTTAAAAATCCTTCTTTAACATGTCTCCTCCCCATTATCTACACTGATTGAAGTGGATTTCACAATTTACATCAATAAGGTATCATAGCTTTCACTTGATCAGTCTGTCATGGAAAGAGCAGGTGTTCCTAATGTTTTGTACACTGTGTATAGTTGGTGTGTAAGTGTTCTTCCCCTTTGTTTAGGCATTCCTAAATTAGTTCAGGAGTGAAAATTGGCTTAACAAATCACACAATAAGTTACATGGACTCAGTCTGTGTTAAATAGTATGGGTTGGCATGATTTTTGAATGACTACCCCTTCCTCTGTCCCCCATACATACAACATCTGTAAGGTCCCTCAGTCAAGTGTTACATTTCAAGCACAGATTCGACTACAAAGACCAGGGAGATTTTCAAAAGCCTCAAAGAAGGGCAGTGATTGGTAGATGGGTAACAATAATAAATCAGACATATCTCTTTAAGCACGGTCAAGTTAATAATTTATGCTGTGAATGATTTATTAAACCACCCAGACACATCAAAGATGCAGTCGTCCTGAACTGAGCAGGAATGAAACTGCTCAACAAGGCACTAAAGTAATACTGCAAAAAAATAAACAGCAATGGAATAGACTTTTGGCCTAAATGCAAAGCCTAATGTTTAGGCCAAATCCAAAACAACACATCACTGAGTAACTGCCTTCTTATTTTCACTCATAGTGGTGGCTGTATCATGGTATGGTTGTGCTTGACATTGGGCTAAATAGAAACGGGATGGAGAAAAGAAGCACAGTCTGCTTTACACCAGAGACTGGGAGCAGGACAATCTACAACACAATACCGAATCTACACTGGAGTTGCTTACCAAGAAGAGTGAAAGACTTGGAAATTGCTGTCTAGCCATAATCCCCAACACCTTGACAGAGCTTAACATTTTTTAAAGAATAATGGGCAAATATTGCACAATCCAGGTGTCTGAAGTTCTTATGGACTTACCCATTAAAACAAATCTGTAATCCATGCCAAAGGGAGATGAATACTTATGCAACTACTACATTTTAGTTATTTAATTTCTATTCATATTTTTTATAATTTTTCTTCCACTTGGACATTACAGAGTATTTTATGTAGATTATATAAAATACAAAAAAGACACATTTTAATCCCACTTTGTAACAATAGAATATGAAGAAATCCAAGGTGTCTGAAAACTTTTGAAGGCACTGTTTGTGTTGGTTGATATTAATTGAGTTCTAACCAGTGTGTATAGAATACTTATGGTTTTGATGTTATTGACTCTTGACACTGATGCATCCTATCATGAAAATGTTCTACATTTTGAGTGTCAACATTTGTCACCACTGTGGGTCAAGGCCAGGGTATACTTGAAATGGAATTCAAATGTTCTTCCTTCGTCCCAATAGCCTTCGCGTTGACTTATCTTACCATGCACATTTGCAAAAAAGTATGCATCTGTTCAAAGTCATAAACATTCTATTTGTATTGATGATATTCTAATACAAGGTGGATAAGAACTCTTACTTCTCTAACAACAAACCCAGTCATTTTATATTGACACTGTTTAGAGATGCACAATTATTACCAGAAACAAACCACAGCAGCTGTAATGCACTCAAGTCAAGCTTTGTTTATTAAGTAGTACTTGGTATACATTTATGTGAACGTCTTCAGTTATGTTACATAAAATGAAAATAGGTAGGGTCAGGGGGTTTAAATTACATTTGAAATAAAGGTTATGTGTTTTGACGAGTTAACCATACGGTAGCACAGCGTGACATGACAAGGGTACTCCAACGTTTGTGGGAGGTTGACAGGGGCAGGACTGGGAGGAGGGGTTGACGGGTGGGCTGGTTGGGAGGAGGTGGTGGTGGGGGGGTTGACAGGGACAGGCAGAACTGGGAGGAGGTGGTGGGAGGTTGACAGGGACAGGCAGGACTGGGAGGAGGTGGTGGGAGGTTGACAGGGGTGGGTTGGTTGGGAAGGTGTGATGGAATGTGCTAGGGGTTGGGCTGGGGTTGACAGTGGGTAGGGGCAGAAGGAAGGTGGGGGGCTGATGGGGTGGGAGGGTAGGTGGAACAGAGGAGTGAAGGTAGGGGGAGTTGACAAGCTTGGTGGTAGGGGACACGTGGGGTGCTCAGGCGGACCGTCTGGCAGCTGGGTGAGTCTCCACACTGCAGGACACTGAGGTGGTCCTCTCCTCTGTGACAGATCCTACAGGGGAGGAGAGAAACAGGGTACGTATAGAGGGTCAAAAACACAGGGAGCATAGACCGAAAGTAAACATAACAATTTAGGAATTATCTAATCTGGGTGTCTACCTTTTGATCTGAAATGCTCCTCTGTCTGGAATGATATTTAGACACCTAAACAATGGGAATAAAAGTTGAAATATTGCTCTATTTTAAGTGTGAACAGTGCTCTGCTTGCAAGCAGTATGATCAGTGCTTTTGTAAATTTGACTTGGGAATTATTTTCTGATATCAGCACGTTCCTGTAAGCACCCCACTTTGATGAGCGCTAAAGAAACTTGTATTAATGTTTCCCCAACATTTCCCTCCAATCTGACATGACTCGTGCCCTACTAGGGGTTAGCTGTTACCCATCCATGATGACCATTAACCAACACACCTTAAGCTTCTGGTTGTTTCCCTGCATAGATCCCCAGCCTGCTCTCCTCTCCCTCCAGCAGCTTCCTGTAGACGGCGATTTCAGCGTCCAGCTTCAGCTTGATGTGCAGCAGCTCTTGGTAGTCGGCCAGGTACTTGCCCATCTCCATCTTGGTCTCGCAGAGCTGATGCTCCAGCTGAGCAATGATGCCATCCAGGCCTCCAACCTTATCCATGTGGGCCATCTCCATGTCCTCCAGCTGCTGCTCCAGGGCCATGTTGCGTGCTCTCAGCCCGTCGATCTGGTTCTGGAAGTCTGTCACCTGGTTGTGGAAAGTGGTGATCTCTTCTTTCATCGACTTCATCTGCTCTTCTTTCTTGCCAGCGACTTCTTTGAGGGTTTCGAACTTGCCCTTGTACCACTTCTCGGCTTCCTGGACGTTCTTGGCCGCCACAGTCTCAATCTCGGCGCGCATGTTACGGAGGTAGGCGGCGAGGTCGGGGCGGTCACCGCCGAGTTCCGTGGTCACCTTGGAGTCCTCGATCTGCTTCATGAGGTCGGCAACTTCCTCGTCATGCAACTTCTTGAGGAACTCAATCTCGGCCACCAGCTGTTCGACGCGCTTCTCGAGCTCAGCCTTCTGCAGAGTGGCGTTGTCAACGTCTTGACGGAATTCCCTCAGGATCATCTCTGCCTCCTCTGGAGATGGACAAATAAAGAGTGGATGAGTTCGAAACACAACAGCAGTGATGTTAGTACTGTATACATTATTGGCATCAATTGTATTTGATGGGGTGTATGATAAGCCAACAATATGCCTGTATACACACTAATCAAATATCTGGTTCCATTTTTCATGCAAACAAAAGTACGTCATACCCTCTCCAACAACTGTTTATATCTATATAACAGTGATGTGAATCTATACGATTCCTTTCAGCAAATCTCCCCACTCCCCAGACAGTGGTCAGTGTGAGACTGAGACCCTACCTTTCAGTGCCAGCTCCTCTTCCAGTTTCATTCTCCACACCTCCACCTCCTCCTCAATGTATCCCCTCTCGATATCAGCAGCTCCCTTCTCATTGCTCAAGGCTTCGATCAGCTCCCTCATCTCCTTGAACTTGAGGTTGTACTCTTCTCCGATGCCGGTGGGGCCTCCCTTGAAGCGGCCCTGTAGCGCAGCCAGCTCGGCCGTCAGCAGGGAATTCCTCTGTTCAAGGGCCTGGACTTTCTCGATGTAGCCTGCGAACCTCACGTTTAGCTCCTGCATCTCTTCCTTCTCGTTGGCATGGACCTGGTGTATCTCCGTGCCCAACTCCACTGCCGAGGACACGTGGCCGCCCTGGTATCCGGAGCGTCCACGGTTGTTGTACGAGGATCCACGGCACCGGGAGGGAGAGGGGCTCTGAACCCGCATACTGCTGCGTGTCCCGCTCACCTGCAGGGACTGGGATTTCTGGGAATAGGAAGCTCCTCTCATGTTTGGTTCTCAGTGTGTTACAAAGTGTCTTCTAGAATCAGATTATTTGTTTGTTCTTGAGTATAGTTCCTGTTCCACTAAAAAGGAAGGCGACTTCTGGTGTTCTCTCCCTTTGCTGGCTGGCCCACCTTGCTGCTGTGCTGACAGTCTCTCAGATCGACCTGTGGCTTTTATAAGGCCGCAAAGAATGTCTCAGACTCCCTTGAAAATCTTGCAGGGGTTTGACATGTTTTAAATGTGGATCATGACTCTCAGCACCAGTGTCTTCATTTGCTAGCTTGCATTGAATTGTTAGTAGCGGGGATGGGTGGAGTTTGCACGGCCCTAACGCCTCCGTATGAAATAGTGATATGAGCATGTATGCCCGCTATTTTTCACTCTCTTCTCACTTAGGGCGCTGCTAGGGACTCGGGAGGGTGTGAGGCAGGGTAGGGAGGGCATTAAGCGCATTGTAAAACGATGACGAAGTGACTTATGTTCTTCGGCAACAGTTTTTCCTGTAAGAATTTCTGACACATGCTCCACTGTAGCCTCCCTCATAAATGAATCAAGGTGTCAGACACCAGTCTCCAGTAGAGACATTATTTAAACAATACAATTAACCATCTCCAAGAATACCACGAGACTTCCTCAGGCTGGTAATGGCGTCAAGGAGAGCAGTAGGGTACTGCTTCATTTGAGTCTCCCTGTAGTCTCAGGATATGGACTACGCCAAACAGGGCAGTAATAATAGTAAACCTATGTCTTTATATTTTAGATTCAGGTGCCTCTATTTGTGATAGAAAAGTATTTTACTGTAACTATGGACAACCACTATTTATTAGTAAAAATGGTTTAAAGCACCTGCAACTGCACACTATTGAAATGTTTGGCGATGTTCAAACTTGTGGTAATCTGAACTGACAAAAAGGGAAATCTGCATAATTGATGAGACACTATTTTCTGTAGTTTGTACAGTTGGTTCACACACTCTGTTCCTCCTCACTCGAATCACATTTAAAATCAATATACAACCAATTTTTTTCATGACATTTTTACTCCACTCTACATTCATGGACATGAGATTATTGTACTTTAAAGTGATATCCTCTGGGTCCACATTGTACTATTTGTTGTATATGTCTGTTACCCAAATAAATGAATGGTGTTACCAAATGGTGAGATATTATATATTGTATTAGCTAATATTAGCTGTGTCTAACATAGCTAGCTGTGGACTGTGTGTGTATCTATCTGTGTGATGCCTTCAGCCCCTGTTGGCAGTCCCTTGCGAGGGCTCTACATTCATGGATATAAGATGACATGTCTTCACCAAATGGTGAATACCTCAATATACTGTACCACATGTTTAGTAGTGAGTCATGATTAGCTTGCTGTTAGCGTGATGTGAGTGGGTGTAGCCATCTATCTGCTTCCCCTGTGAGGGCATCAGCCCTGAGCAGGTTCAATCGCTAGTCTACATTTATTGACGTGAGATGACTTGTCTTCTTGACCAAAGTAATCGTGAATTAATTAATATGTACTGAACAAAAATATAAACACAACATTCAACAATGTTCATATGAGGAAAACAGTCAATTGAAATAAATTCATTAGGCCCAAATCTATGGATTTCACATGACTGAGAATATAGATATGCCTCTGTTGGTCACAGATACCTTAAAAAGATGGGCCTCAGGATCACATCACAGTATTTCTGTGCATTCAAATTGCAATTGATAAAATGCAATTGTTTGTTGTCCGTAGTTTATACCTGCCCATACAGTACCTTAACCCCACTGCCACCATGGGGCACTCTGTTTACAACTTTGACCAACTGTTCGCCAACATGACGCCATACACATGGTCTGCAGTTGTGAGGCTGGTTGGGCGTACTGCCAAATTCTATAAAATTATGTTGGATGCGGCGTATGGTAGAGAAATTAACATTAAATTCTCTGGCAACAGTTCTGGTGGACATTCCTGCAGTCAACATGACAATTGCACATCAATTGCACATCAAACTTGAGACATCTGTGGTATTGTGTTGTGTGGCAAAACTGCACATTTAAGAGTGGCCTTTTATTGTCCCTAGCACAAGGTTCACCTGTGTAATGATCATGCTGTTTAATCAGCTTCTTGATATGCCACACCTGTCAGGTGGATGGATTATCTTGGCAAAGGAGAAATGCTCACTAACAGGAATGAGAAATAAGCTTTTTGTGTGTATGGAACATTTCTGGGATCTTTTATTTCCGCTCAGGAAACATGGGACCAACACGTTACGTTTACGTTTATGTTGCGTTCATATTTTTTTTCAGTGTACATACTGTATATAATGTATATAATGTCCAGTAGATAGTCGTGATGATTAGCTAGCTGGCTGTGTGTATCTGTATCTATGATGCCTCCAGCCCCAGCCAGTCCCCCCCATTGAACCCAATAACCTATTTTCATAACAATTTCCCTCTACAGTCATGGACATAGCCAAATGGTGAAGTAATACCCAATATTAACTAACATTAGCTATGTGTGCTGTTTAGAGGGATGCATCTGCCTGTCCAGTCCCAGTCAGCCTTATTCCCCTGTGAGGGCATCAGCACAGAGCAGGTTCAATCTCTAGTCTACGTTCATGAACTTGACATAACTTCTCCTGACCAAATGAAGTAATACTGTTATATTACCCCAACATTAGCTATGTATTACATGGCCATCTCTGTGTGGGTGTGTCTCTGTATCTGTATAATGCATCCAGCCCCAGCCTCAGTCATTACCCTGCTAGGTCATCAGCACTGAGCAGGTTCAATCTCTAGGGCGCATGTTAATTGGCTTGGGCCTCTGCTGTGACAGGAGTCACGGAGACCAACCCTGCAGGCTCCAACCACACACTAGGTTTCGTCCCAAATGCAGGCCAGGGTCATATTGAGGAAGTAGGTAGGAGAAAAATGTGTTCTGAAATGGAAAACGGACAAAAAACAAGCTTTCTTATTGAACAGGATCAGGTAGTACCACTTAGGCGAGTCGTCACTTACATTTCGTGTCTACTTAACGCATTCCAGGTTTTACAACTGTCACTTAAGTTTGTGATCTAACCTACCCTGTAGACCGGATAACTGTAACCATGTTTACAGGGACTTTAGAGGACGCTGTTACAAGCATTTCGCTACACCCGCAATAACATCTGCTAAATATGTGTATGTGACCCCCCCCAAAAAATTATTTGATTTAGAGAGTGTTGTTGAATTACTCAGTTGCCCTTTTGACTCTAGGGTTGTTTAGTGGCAGAAGGGTGTAGAAAATACAGGTCTCTACAGCACCAGAACTGACAACAGAACCAAATCAGATACTGGGTTATTAATATGTTAACTTTAAAGCTCTGACGGGCGACTAGTGCCTGGTAACAATGAGACTACCATTTTAGAAAAGTACTGTACCATAACTTAATAATGATGGTTCTGTATTTCATTATCAATAAAACTTGGATGATTTTTTGATGAACACCAAGTGTGTTTCTCTTTGTTTTGTGTGAGAATCACCTCGTTAAAACCCCATGAAGAGCATCTTCTCAAACATCTGATTTACATCATCTTGAGTCTGGTGATTAAGATGCGTTTGGCACCGACTATATATATATATATATATATATACACACACACACACACACACACACACACACACACACACACACACACACACACACACACACACACACACACACACACACACAACTAGTGTCTTTGGGGACTGTCACTGCCTTCTGTCCCATTTCTCTCAGCCTCCACCGTGTCACGTGTCTCTCTGAGCTGATATAATGAGGATATTTTGCCTTAAGACCATGCTGAGACTGGCGTTGGTGATGGGAAAGCCTCTATCAAATTCACTCAATTTCAATTTAAGGGCTTTATTGGCATGGGAAACATATGTTTACATTGCCAAAGCAAGTGAAATAGATAATAAACAATATAAAATTAACAGTAAACATTACAGTGTTGTAACAATGTGCAAATAGTTAAAGTACCAAATGGAAGAAAAAAAGTAAGCATAAATATGGGTTGAATTTACAATGGTGTTTGATCTTCACTGTTTTCCCTTTTCTTGTGGCAACAGGTCACAAATCTTGCTGCTGTGATTGCACACTGTGGTATTTCACCCAATAGATATGGGAGTTGATCAAAATTTGATTTGTTTTTTTCTTTGTGGGTCTGTGTAATCTGAGGGAAATATGTGTCTCTAATATGGTCATACATTTGGCAGGAGGTTAGGAAGTGCAGCTCAGTTTCCACCTCGTTTTGTGGGCAGTGTGCACAAAGCCTGTCTTCTCGTCAATCAAATGTATTTATAAATCCCTTCTTACATCAGCTGATGTCACAGAGTGCTGTACAGAAACCCAGCATAAAACCCCAAACAGCAAGCAATGCAGGTGTAGGAGCACGGTGGCTAGGAAAAACTCCCTAGAAAGGCCAGAATCTAGGAATAAACCTAGAGAGGAACCAGGCTATGAGGGGTGGCCAGTCCTCTTCTGGCTGTGCCGGGTGGAGATTATAACAGAACATGGCCAAGATGTTCAAATGTTCATAGATGACCAGCAGGGTCAAATAATAATAATCACAGTGGTTGTCGAGGATGCAACAGGTCAGCACCTCAGGAGTAAATGTTAGTTGGCTTTTCATAGCCGATCATTCAGAGTATCTCTACCGCTCCTGCTGTCTCTAGAGAGTTGAAAACAGCAGGTCTGGGACAGGTAGCACATCCGGTGAACAGGTCAGGGTTCCATAGCCGCAGGCAGAACAGTTGAAACTGGAGCAGCAGCACGGCCAGGTGGACTGGGGACAGCAAGGAGTCATCAGGCCAGGTAGTCCTAAGGCATGGTCCTAGGGCTCAGGTCCTCCGAGAGAGAGAAAGAAAGAGAGAAAGAAAGAGAGAAAGAAAGAAAGAAAGAAAGAGAGAGAATTAAAGAGCGCATACTTAAATTCACACAGGACACCGGATAAGACAGGAGAAATACTCCAGATATAACAGACTGACCCTAGCCCGCCGACACATAAACTACTGCAGCATAAATACTGGAGGCTGAGACAGGAGGGGTCGGGAGACACTGTGGCCCCGTCCGACGATACCCCCAGACAGGGCCAAACAGGCAGGATATAACCCCACCCACTTTGCCAAACCACAGCCCCCACACCACTAGAGGGATATCTCCAACCACCAACTTACCATCCTGAGACAAGGCCGAGTATTTCCGACAAAGAACTCCGCCACGGCACAACCCAAGGGGGGGGCGCCAACCTGGACAGGAAGATCACGTCAGTGACTCAACCCACTCAAACGATGCACCCCTCCTAGGGACGGCATGGAAGAGCACCAGTAAGCCAGTGACATAGGCCCCGTAATAGGGTTAGAGGCAGAGAATCCCAGTGGAGAGAGGGGAACCGGCCAGGCAGAGACAGCAGGTGCGGTTCGTTGCTCCAGTGCCTTTCCGTTCACCTTCACACTCCTGGGCCAGACTACACTCAATCATAGGACCTACTGAAGAGATGAGTCTTCAATAAATACTTAAAGGTTGAGACCGAGTCTGCGTCTCTCACATGGATAGGCAGACCATTTCATAAAAATGGAGCTCTACAGGAGAAAGCCCTGCCTCCAGCTGTTCGCTTAGAAATTCTAGGGACAGTAAGGAGGCCTGCGTCTTGTGACCGTAGCGTACGTGTAGGTATGTACGGCAGGACCAAAATCGGGAAAAGATATGTAGGAGCAAGCCCATGTAATGTTTTGTAGGTTAGCAGTAAAACCTTGAAATCAGCCCTTGCCTTAACAGGAAGCCAGTGTAGAGAGGCTAGCACTGGAGTAATATGATCACATTTTTTGGTTCTAGTCAAGATTCTAGCAGCAGTGTTTAGCACTAACTGAAGTTTATTCAGTGCTTTATCCGGGTAGCCGGAAAGGAGAGCATTGCAGTAATCTAACCTAGAAGTGACAAAAGCATGGATTAATTTTTCTGCATCATTTTGGACAGAAATTGAGAGAGCCGCTTATTATGTTCAACATAGGAGGGCCAAGCACAGGAAGCAGCTCTTTCAGTAGTTTAGTTTGAAGGTTTACAGGCCATGATTATTTTCATCAATGTGTCAAGAGATATAGTACAAAAAAAACTTGTGTCTCCCATGATCCTAGGTCCTGGCAGAGTTGTGCAGACTCAGGACAACAGCTTTGGAGGAATACGGAGATTTAAAGAGGAGTCCGTAATTTGCTTTCTAATGATCATGATCTTTTCCTCAAAGAAGTTAATGAATTTATCACTGCTGAAGTGAAAGCCATCCTCTCTTGGGGAATGCTGCTTTTTAGTTAGCTTTGTGACAGTATCAAAAATACATTTTGGATTGTTCTTATTTTCCTCAATTAAATTGGAAAAATAGGATGATCGAGCAGCAATGAGGGCTCTTCGATACTGCACGGTACTGTCTTTCCAAGCTAGTCGGAAGACTTCCAGTTTGGTGTAGTGCCATTTCCGTTCCAATTTTCTGGAAGCTTGCTTCAGAGCTCAGGTATTTTCTGTATACCAGGGAGCTAGTTTCTTATGGCAAATGTTTTTTGTTTTGAGGGGTGCGACTGCATCTAGGGTATTGTGCAACGTTAAATTGAGTTCCTCAGTTAGGTGGTTAACAGATTTTTGTACTCTGACATCCTTTGGTAAGCGGAGGGAGTCTGGAAGGGCATCTATGAATCTTTGGGTTGTCTGAGAATTTTGATGATCCTTGGTTGGGGTCTGAGAAGATTATTTGTTGCGATTGCAAACGTAATAAAATGGTGGTCCGATAGTCCAGGATTATGAGGAAAAACATTAAGATCCACAAAATGTATTCCACGGGACAAAACTAGGTCCAGAGTATGACTGCGGCAGTGAGTAGGTCCGGAGACATGTTGGACAAAACCCACTAAGTCGATGACGGCTCCGAAAGCCTTTTGGAGTGGGTCTGTGGACTTTTCCATGTGAATATTAAAGTCACCAAAAATGTGAATATTATCTGCCATGACTACAAGGTCCGATAGGAATTCAGGGAACTCAGTGAGGAACGCTGTTTATGGCACAGGAGGCCTGTAAACAGTAGCTATAAAAAGTGATTGAGTAGGCTGCATAGATTTTATGACTAGAAGCTCAAAAGACGAAAACATATTTTTTTTGTTGTAAATTGAAATTTGCTATCATAAATGTTAGCAACGCCTCCGGCTGTTGCGGGATGCGCAGGGGATATGGTCACTAGCGTAACAAGGAGGTGAGGCCTCATTTAACACAGTAAATTCATCAAGCTTAAGCCATGTTTCAGTCAGGCCAATCACATCAAGATTATGATTAGTGATTAGTTCATTGACTTTAACTGGCTTGGAAGTGAGGGATCTAACATTAAGTAGCCCTATTTTGAGATGTGAGGTATCACAATCTCTTTCAATGATGGCAGGAATGGAGGAGGTCTTTATTCCAGTGAGATTGCTAAGGTGAACACCGCCATGTTTAGTTTTGCCCAACCTAGGTCGAGGCACAGACACGGTCTCAGTGGGGATAGCTGAGCTGACTACACTGACTGTGCTAGTGGCAGACTCCACTAAGCTGGCAGGCTGGCTAGCAGGCTGGCTAACAGCCTGCTGCCTGGCTTGCACTCTATCTCATTGTGGATCTAGGGGAGTTAGAGCCCTGTCTATGTTCGTAGATAAGATGAGAGCACCCCTCCAGCTAGGATGGTGTCCGTTACTCCTCAACAGGCCAGGCTTGGTCCTGTTTGTGGGTGAGTCCCAGAAAGAGGGCCAATTATCTACAAATTCTATCTTTTGGGAGGAGCAGAAAACTGTTTTCAACCAGCGATTGAGTTGCGAGACTCTGCTGTAGAGCTCATCACTCCCCCTAACTGGGAGGGGGCCAGAGACAATTACTCGATGCCGACACATCTTTCTAGCTGATTTACACGCTGAAGCTGTGTTGTGCTTGGTGACCTCTGACTGTTTCATCCTAACATCGTTGGTGCCGACGTGGATAACAATATCCCTATACTCTCTACACTCGCCAGTTTCAACTTTAGCCAGCACCATCTTCAGATTAGCCTTAACGTCGGTAGCCTTGCCCCCTGGTAAACAGTGTATGATTCGTTTTAAGTCTAATACTGCGGGTAATGGAGCCGCCAAGACTAGGGTTTTCAATTTGTCAGAGCTAATGGTGGGAGGCTTCGGCATCTCAGACCCCGTAACGGGAGGAGTAGAGACCAGAGAAGGCTCGGCCTCTGACTCCGACTCGCTGCTTAATGGGGAAAACCGGTTGAAAGTTTCTGTCGGCTGAATGAGCGACACCGGTTGAGCATTCCTACAGCATTTCCCTCCCGAAGCCATGAGAAAATTGTCCAGCCGCGGGGACTGTGCGAGGGGATTTATAGTACTATCTGTACTTACTGGTGGCACAGACGCTGTTCTATCCTTTCCTACACTTAAATTACCCCTGCCTAACGATTGTGTCTGAAGCTGGGCTTGCAGCACAGCTATCCTCGCCGTAAGGCGATCATTCTCCTGTATATTATGCATACAGCGACTGCAATTAGAAGGCATCATGTTAATGTTATTACTTAGCTTTCAGCTGGTGGAGGTCCTGACGAACCACATCCAGATAAAGCTTCCGGAGTGAAAAAGTTGAATGAAAAAAGTAGAGCGATGTAAAAACTAAAAATATAAACGGTAATTAAAAAACGTAAAGTTGGCAGGTAGCAAAGTAAGGTTAGCAACAAAACGCACAGCAGCACGTAAACAAGTCTACAAGTTGTGACTGGAAGAGCCAAGTATGCCTACGGCGGTCTTTCTCAATAGCAAGGCTATGCTCACTGAGTCTGTACATAGTCAGTCACAGTAGTCAGGTATTCTGCCACTGTGTACTCTTTGTTTAGGGCCAAATAGCATTCTAGTTTGCTCAGTTTTTTTGTAAATTCTTTCCAATGTGTAATTATCTTTTTATTTTCTCATGATTTGGTTGGGTCTAATTGTGTCCTGGGGCTCTGTGGGGTCTGTTTGTGTTTGTGAATAGAGCCCCAGAATCAGCTTGCTTAGGGGGCTCTTCTCCAGGTTAATTTCTTTGTAGGTGATGGCTTTGTTATGGAAGGTTTGGGAATCGCTTCCATTTAAGTGGTTTTAGAATTTAACAGCTTTTTTATGGATTTTGATAATTAATTCTGCTGTGCATGCATTATTTGCTGTTTTACATTGTACACTGAGGATATTTTTGCAGAATTCTGCATGCAGTCTCAATTTGGTGTTTGTCCCATTTTGTGAATTCTTGGTTGGTGAGCAGACCCCAGACCTCACAACCATAAAGGGCAATGGGTTCTATAACTGATTCAAGTATTTTTAGCCAGATCCTAATTGGTATGTCAAATTTTATGTTCCTTTTGATGGCATAGAAGGCCCTTCTTGCCTTGTCTCTCAGATCATTCACAGCTTTGTGGAAGTTACCTGTGGCGCTGATGTTTAGGCCAAGGTATGTATTGTTTTTTGTGTGCTCTAGGGCAACGGTGTCTAGATGGAATTTGTATTTGTGGTCCTGGCAACTGGACCTTTTTTGGAACACCATTATTTTTGTCTTACTGAGATTTACTGTCAGGGCCCAGGTCTGACAGAATCTGTGCAGAAGATCTAGGTGCTGCTGTAGGCCCTCCTTGATTGGGGACAGAAGCACCAGATCATCTGCAAACAGTAGACATTTGACTTCAGTTTCTAGTAGGGTGAGGCCGGGTGCTGCAGACTGTTCTAGTGCCCTCGCCAATTCGTTTATATATATGTTGAAGAGGGTGGGGCTTAAGCTGCATCCCTGTCTCACCCCCTGGCCCTGTGGAAAGAAATGTGTGTGTTCTTTTGCCAATTTTAACCGTACACTTATTGTTTGTGTACATGGATATTATAATGTCATATGTTTTTCCCACAACGCCACCTTCCATCAATTTGTATAGCAGGCCCTCATGCCAAATTGAGTCAAAAGGCTTTTTTGAAATTAACAAAGCATTAGAAGACTTTGCCTTTGTTTTGGTTTGTTTGTTTGTCAGTTAAGGTGTGCAGGGTGAATACGTGTTCTGTCGTATGGTAATTTGGTAAAAAGCCAATTTGACATTTGCTCAGTACATTGTTTTCGCTGAGGAAATGTACGAGTCTGCTGTTAATGATAATGCAGAGGATTTTTCAAGGTTGCTGTTGACGCATATCCCACGGTAGTTATTGGGGTCAAATTTGTCTCCACTTTTGTGGATTGGGGTGATCAGTCCTTGGTTCCAAATATTGGGGAAGAGTCAGAGCTGAGGATGATGTTAAAGAGTTTAAGTATTGTCAATTGGAATTTGTGGTCTGTATATGGTCTGTATATTTTATCATTTCATTTAGGATACCATCAACCCCACAGGCCTTTTTGGGTTGGAGAGTTTGTATTTTGTCCTGTAGTTCATTCAATTTAATTGGAGAATCCAGTGGGATCTGGTAATCTTTAGAAGTTGATTCTAAGATTTGTATTTTGTCATGTATATGCTTTTGATGTTTGTTATTTGTTATAAAGCCAAAACGATTGGAGAAGTGTTTATCCATACATCTCCATTTTGGATAGATAACTCTTCGTGTTGTTGTTTGTTTAGAGTTTTCCAATTTTCCCAGAAGTGGTTAGATTCTATGGATTCTTTAATTACATTGAGCTGATTTCTGGGGTGCTGTTCCTTCTTTTTCCGTAGTGTATTGTTTTAGTGATTCACCATAGTGAAGGCGTAGGCTCAGGTTTTCTGGGTCTCTATGTTTTTGGTTGGATAGGTTTCCCAATTTCTTTCTTGGGTTTTTGAATTCTTCATCAAACCATTTGTCATCGTTGTTAATTTTCTTAGGTTGCCTGTTTTACATTTTTTGATTTGATAGGGGAGCTGAGAGATCAAATATACTGTTTAGGTTTTCTACTGCTAAGTTTACACCTTCACTATTACAGTGAAACATTTTGTCCAGGAAATTGTCTAGAAGGGATTGAATTTGTTGTTGCCTAATTGTTTTTTGGTAGATTTCCACACTACTTTCCTTCCATCTATAGCATTTTTAAATATTATTTAGTTCCTTTGGCTTTGATTGACCATAGCTCTGTTCAAGTAGAGTGTGATTTTGCTGTGATCTGATAGGGGTGTCAGTGGACTGACTGTGAACACTAAGAGACTCTGGGTTGAGATCAGTGATAAAGTAATCTACAGAACTTCTGGCAAGACATGAGCTGTAGGTGTTCCTACCATAGGAGTCCCCTCGAAGCCTACCATTGACTATATACATACCCAGCGCCCGACAGAGCTGCAGGAGTTTTTGTTGTTGTTGGTTATGTTGTCGTAGTTGTGTCTAGGGGGGAATATGGGGGAGGGAATGCTGTCACCTCCAGGTAGGTGTTTGTCCCCCTGTGTGCTGAGGGTGTCAGGTTCTTGTCCAGTTCTGGCATTTAGGTCGCCACAGACTAGTACATGTCCCTGGGCCTGGAAATTGTTGATCTCCCCCTCTAGGATGGAGAAGCTGTCATCGTATGGGGCTTCTATTGGAGGGATATAGGTAGCACACATGATTTTTCTCTGTTTAGATCATTTCCATATTAATTTCCAGCCATTTCCTTATTAATGTTCCTGTTTTGACTAATTTAATAGAGTGGGTTAGGCCTGCTCTATACCAAATTAGCATACCCCCTGAGTCTTCTCCCTGTTTCACACCTGGTAGTTTGGTGGATGGGACTACCAGCTCTCTGTAACCTAGAGGGCAACCAGTGGGTCTGTCTTCTTTATACCATGTTTCTTGTAGGACGACAATGTCTGTATTTCCAATTTATTTTGATGAAATCTGGGTTCATGCTCTTTAGGCCAAAGGCAGATTACCTCAAACCTTGTATATCCAGGATGAGATAGTAAAAGCTTTGTGTTCCAAGGTGTCTAGTGTTGTTTTTGTGTGGTTTAGGCCCGGACCATCACAGTAGGTGAGCAGAGCATGTTGAGCATCTGATACATACCTCGGTCACAGGATGGGGCTTGGGGGGGTGTAATAGTGGGGGCTGGGCCTGTTGCTCTGCTCATGGCCTGGGCACATGTCCTGCTCTCATGTTGAGGTCCTTGCGGCAGGGGTGGGGGGCATGGGGTGGGCAGAAGGGGCATATGTGGAGTATACAGTATTCCCTCCCTCCCTCCCACTCCAGTAATGGGCTGAACCTCCCGCCCCTCTCTTTTTCTTTCTCTCTTCCCCTCCCTCTCTCCTGTTCAGAGCTTAACTTCCCCTCTTCCTGACAACAGTATGACAGATAGGATTTATTGTAATGGTATTGGATGATGGTGATAAGTCTTCAAAACAGGACCTCTTATTGATCGTCTGCTGCTTGTCATCTCTCAGTCGGCTCGCCTGTCACATACTAATCTTGTACTGTGAGAAAGCAGGTAAACCATAGAAATAGAATCTCTAGAATGGAAATCCTCTACCAGGCCAGCCATATTGAGTGTACCCTTGAATTTACCAGTCACAGCCACAGGGAGAGGTTCTATAACCTTTCTATGGCAAACAGGCAAACACACAGTTGTTGTGAAAAGATTAAATAAGGCAAACTGATAAATAAATAAATGAATATTCTTAATTTTTTTATTTATACTTTATTCAACATTTAACAAATGCAACTAAACTCCATGTTACAGTTAGTTGAATTGTTTGGTTCCACCAAATATTTTATCTTTATCACTGACCTCAACCCAGAGTCTCTTAGAGCGTTCACAGAACATAAAAATACAGTATATGAATCCATAAATACCTCATATAGCACTGTAGTCCACCACAAACAACTGTGACGATTTACACACAAAAATAGAGTAAAGTATACTTCATTTCAAATTCAAATAGTCGTTATATCATTATATAGATACTTAGGTGCTTTTTCATGAATTGTAATACAGTGCACAACTGTATTCACTGTTAACAGAGTGGTGTATACTGTATTTCACTATTAACAGAGTGGTGTATACCGTATTCACTATTAACAGAGTGGTGTATACAGTATTCACTATTAGCAGAGTGTACTGTATACAGTATTCACTATTAACAGAGTGGTGTATACAGTATTCACTATTAACAGAGTGGTGAAAAGAGTATTCACTATTAACAGAGTGGTGTATACAGTATTCACTATTAGCAGAGTGCACTGTATACTGTATTCTCTATTAGCAGAGTGCACTGTATACAGTATTCACTATTAGCACAGTGTACTGTATACAGTATTCACTATTAACAGAGTGCACTGTATACAGTATTCACTATTAACAGAGTGGTGTATACAGTATTCACTATTAGCAGAGTGCACTGTATACAGTATTCACTATTAGCAGAGTGCACTGTATACAGTATTCACTATTAGCAGAGTG
>QNTS01001382.1:238587-257928 GCA_003317085.1 Hucho hucho
TATTCACTATTAGCAGAGTGCACTGTATACAGTATTCACTATTATCAGAGTGTACTGTATACAGTATTCACTATTAGCAGAGTGTACTGTATACAGCATTTACTATTAGCAGACTGGTGTATACAGTATTCACTATTAGCAGAGTGTACTGTATACAGTATTCACTATTAGCAGAGTGGTGTATACAGTATTCACTATTAGCAGAGTGTACTGTATACAGTATTCACTATTAACAGACTGGTGTATACAGTATTCACTATGAGCAGAGTGTACTGTATACATTATTCACTATTAACATACTGGTGTATACAGTATTCACAATTAGCAGAGTGTACTGTATACAGTATTCACTATTAACAGACTGGTGTATACAGTATTCACTATTAGCAGAGTGCATTGTACACAGTATTCACTAACAGTGACAGCTGGACCAGAAGGGTATATAGACCGCCCTCAAGACTGACTGACTGACGGAGACACCAGGACACACACACTGAAGTACACATGCCATCACACACTCACTGACGTACAGAAACAAACATACTCTCACACACACACTGACGTAGGCTATACACACACACATATCGTCACACACACACACACACACACAGCACAGACTCCATTGAGGACCACAACGAGGCACGACGGGACTTGGCAGTGCGACATGGAATGTTTTAATCATTGATTCTGGATGGTTACAGTAGTTCTGGATAATGCTCGTTGTGAGATAATGCACTGTACTCTAATAGCCATCAGAATCCTCCTGCAAGTACAGAGAGGGAAAAGTTACTTCAGGAATTATTAGTATTACATTATGTTCCTATTTGTGTAATAACAGATAACAAATTATCACAAAGTGAATCACAAACATACAATAGATGTAGGGTGATGATGGTGGATGAAACCAAAAACATTACTGTGAAGAAACGGGAACCTCACCCTTCTGAACGGAAATCCACAACAAAAGAAACAATTAAACACAAACAAAAACTATGTAAAACAATCTGATGAATGAAACATGGAGGATGATGAGGAGTTAACCATTAATCACTGATTCAATGGGGCGGCAGGGTAGCCTAGTGGTTAAAATCTGTCGTTCTGCCCCTGAACAAGGCAGTTAACCCACTGTTCCTAGGCCGTCATTGAAAATAACAATTTGTTCTTAACTGACTTGCCTAGTTAAACATAGGTAAAAATGACTCAGTTTGAGCCTCTAATCTCAGAAATCAGGGCTCTCCAACCCTGTTCCTGGAGAGCTACCCTTCCTGTAGATTTTCATTCCAACTCGTTGTAACTAACCTAATAATTCAGCTTTTTAACCAGCTAATTACAAGAGTCAGGTGTGCTAGGTTAGGGTTGGAGAGAGAACCTACAGGACGGTATGGTAACTCTCCAGGAACAGGGTTGGAGAGCCTTGGTCTACAGCCTCGGATACTGAGGTTTCATCTACAGAAAGCCTGTTGAAATAGTGATCTAGAAGATGTTAAGTAAATGTCCTACCTCGGCAGCATCATCACCCTCTGGGTCCGCTGGAGACTCGTTGATGGGCAAGTCTTTAGACATAGCATCTTCATCCTGCAATAATAACACATTCACTGACCAGTTCAACAATGGAGAAGTGTCGGAAATAACTCTAGTAGACTATTGTCAACAACTTGTGTTAGTTGGTTGCTGCTGCAGTATATTCCTCTTGTTGGTAATGACAACCGTACTAACAATTACAGGATGTGGGAAACAAATGAAACAGTAAGTTGCTTCTTGATCCATGTGTTGTTCTGTGCTGTGCTACAATACAAGGCATTACGAGTTAATACAGGAGGAGAGGCTCCTCCACACACACGCACGCACACACATACACACGCACGCACGCACACACACACACACAGCAGAGAGTAGAGCTTGATTGGTGCTTGGCATTGGTATGACCTTCTCTAATAAGATACACAGGTGACACACACAGATCCACTCTCAGGCTACCAGCTGACACAACCTGAGAGTTACAGGGTAGTGCAGACCCAGGTGCTTTTTTTTTCTCTCTCTCTCTCTCTCTCTCTCTCTCTCTGTGTATCTCTCTCTCTCTCTGTGTATCTCTCTCTCTCTCTGTGTATCTCTCTCTCTCTCTGTGTATCTCTCTCTCTCTCTGTGTNCTCCTGCCATTCCATTTAACACCGCCCACCGTGTCTCCATCTGTTCACGCAGCAGAGCCAGAGACACACACACACACACACACACATACACACTTCCACACACAGACAGACACACACCACACGTCATCTCCCAACACTCACCATGGCCAATAAATACTGTTTCTACTGTTCTACTTTCTATTCTGCTAATCATCTTAAGAAACCAAAATACATGAAAAGTATGTGGACACTTCAAATTTGTGGATTTGGCTGTTTCAGCCACACTCGTTGCAGACAGGTGTATAAAATAGAGCACACAGCCATGCAATCTCCATAGACAAACAGTGGCAGTAGAATGGACTATACTGAAGAGCTCAGTGACTTATATAGTGAGTTCTGTACATGATAATACTTATCCTATAAAGATAATATCTTATCCAGCTAAGTATTAACTTGTAACTAAGTAATACGTTCATTCTTCACAATTTCTTGAGCCTTTAATTTCCCATATGAAACATTGACGAGATATTGATTTTGTTCCTCTTGTCTAGTGGCTCATCAACAGGACATAAACAGAACAGCATCTGTGACTTGAGTCAATGAGTCAGTCTACGGGAGCTGATGAGGCGGTTCTCTGTTCTGTCTTACCAGCACAAATCCATTTACCAGCCTGAGCCATCTCCTTCTCACACAGACAATAACCAGCAGCCGTGTGTGTGTGTGTGTGTCAGGGTTTCCGTTAGGAAAATGTGGAGCTGGACATTTGACCGGCAACATTTTCATTTACCGGACATTTTAAACTAAATAGCCTATTCCAAACAGACTCGGGGACAGTTGTGGGAAGATGGATCCCTAATTCATACAACCAGTTGACCTAAGCTACGTAAAAATGTAAAATAAACGTTAAAAAGCAATGAATCTGATGCAACAGATCCGAATGTTTAGCTTAAAATGTTGATAAACTATTATTTCTTCACATTATAAGTGCAGCAATGCCCACAAGGCAGTAGGTTACCTGCCGCTCCACGAGGCAGCAGGCTACCTGCCACCCCACGAGGCAGCAGGCTACCTGCTGCTCCACAAGGCAGTAGGCTAGACGCGAATGTTCATCCATAATGCAATTAGCGAGAAAACACTGTTGTCAAAAGGGCACTGCACATGCATACTGCCTCCAGCTCATTGCAAAGTGGTGTGTGATGCGCTGATGGAGCCTGCCTTCAGTTGCCATTTGATACCGCTTTCAAAACAACTGGGAACTCGGAAATCTCTGAGCTTCAACTTCAGTGGGTTCAAGATTACTGCGAAAAATACGAGCTCCGACTGGGAAAAATAATTTTGAACAGTCATCAAACTCGGAATTCCAAGTCGGGAACACAGGCCTCTTTCTAGAGCTCTGACTTTCTGACCTGAAGTTCACTGACGTCATGATTTGACGTGGTATTTTTCAGAGTTCCCAGTTGTCTTGAAAGCCCCACAAGATTTTGCAGCAGCAGCTCTGGCACTGTTGGACAGATTTCCACTCAAAGGCTCTGTATCTGTATGCTGTACGCGTGTAAAAATAAGATACATAACGAATATAAACATAAAGATACATAAAGAATATACTAATATAAATTATGCTAATTAACCTATAGACCGATAAACATGATCAGTCAAATGTATTTATAGATATATATATTTTTTTTTATTGAATATTCTAAACATACAATATACTTGCAGTGAAGCCGCTCAACAACTACATCATACCAGTCATCCAACAGACTCCCATTCAGAGCGACACACAGAAGCATCCACGGTCAATGCCCTGTTCTAGGGCACGTTGACCAATCTACCACCAGGCCAAAATACGTGAACCTGAACCCTCCAAGATCCCCCCACAGTTCCCCAATAGCTGTCCCTCAACCATTCGAGACCCCTCCCACAGTCCCACCCCAGGAAGAAAAATAAAAAATACCATTAATTCCATTCCCCACCCCCAAGAACCCCCCAATGCTCCAACAACCAAGAGAATGAACTAAAGAGAAAAAAGGAAAAGACAGAAGAAAACAGCAAACAACAATGTAAAAAAATAATAAAACAAAATAATATATTTAAAACAAAGGACATCAAGAACAACTAAATTCATAACAGCAATGCCAACTGTATCTGTTTGTGTGCATGTCTGGCACTATTACATGTATGTGTGTGTTCTTGTATGCGTTTATTTGAATGAGAGTGTGTGTATATGCATGTGTACAAACACCTGCATGGCATCAGCCTCAGGCAAACCGGCATTAGTTGTAAAAACACTGCCCCTCAGTGTCATTCAAATGTACTTTTTATTATGTTTTATTTTGACTTAAAAAATATAATAAATACTTTTATTTTTGACCATCATTCTATCTCCCACACAGCAACTCCACTCCCACTTGTCTCCAATTCCACATACCAACCCTCAGCTTCCCTCAGCCCATCTCATCTATCTCTGCTGGCCACCCACTTTGGGTTTCTACGCAACACATATCTTTCAACTATGCTGTGATGTTTAACGTACAATTTCAATCTATCTAATCTAATAGATTCCACAGATTGCGAGTTGAAGATAAATACTTTTACTAAGAGTATTAGTATATTAGTAATTGACTGACCCGGTCTCTCCAGATCTCTCAACAGTACTATTTCGAGGGTCAATTTTAGATCAATGCTATGCATTTTCAGCCATTCCTGAACCTGAGACCAGAAACATGCTACCTGAGGGCA
Organism: Hucho hucho; assembly: GCA_003317085.1. Lineage (NCBI taxonomy): Eukaryota > Metazoa > Chordata > Actinopteri > Salmoniformes > Salmonidae > Hucho > Hucho hucho. The sequence goes on from QNTS01001382.1 coordinate 243,453, forward strand.
ATACCAAAATAAATGGTCTATTAATTCTGTATCCTCACAACATTGCAACATTGCAGAGCTTCAATGATTTTATGCCCCAAATATTCAACATTTTGGTGGTGGCAAGAATTCTATATAATAATTTTAGCTCATACACCCTGTACCATGGAATCGGTACATCAAAAATCTCTTCCCAACTATTTTGAAATCTGTACGGCACAGTTGTCAACATCCTGGTCCTCAAATGAAACTGGTATACTTTCCTATTTATGCTATTTTTATTCCTCCACCAGTTTTGATCCTTTATATTGGGCAGACAGACCAGTTCCCTTCCTCCTTCCGCTGCCACCTGCCTCCTCCATTTTTGGGGTAATGCTGTAATCAATTAGTTGTACTCTTGGATTGAGCAGACCTTCCCGTACAATTCTGATAACTCCATGAAGGACATCTATCATTCCAATTTACAATATCATTTAAGAACAAAATACCCTTTTCAAACATCTTTCCCATATATACAGGTATTTTATCAACCAGCACATTTGAGTTCAGCCATAATATTTGTTGTAATATTTGTTCTATCTTTTCAGGGGGATGAAATTGAAATTGTAGCCAGCTCTGCAATGCTTGTTTGAAAAAGAGAGAGATACTTTGAAAAAAGTATAATTTTCAATTAATTAATTTATAAATAAAATCCAGTCTTACTTTATCAAATGCCATTTCAAAATTTGCTATAAATACCATTCCTGGCTTCTTATATGTTTCATGATGTTCTATTATTTCTAGTAGTTGTCGTATATTATCTCCAATGTATCGTCCATGTAAAAAACCTGTCTGATCAGGATGAACAATACCTGGTAAAACCCTTTTAATTCTGGGTGCTGTGCATTTTGCTAGTATTTTTTCATCTCAACATTGAAGTGTAAGGGGCCTCCAGTTTTTAGATATACTGGGTCTTTATATTTGCCATCTGGGTCTTGTTTTAATAATAGAGAAATCAGACCTTCCTGCTGAGTACCTGACAGACTACCATTTCTATAGGAGTAGTTAAAACAATCTAACAACGGAGCTTTTAGTATATCACAAAATACTTGATATACCTATACCTCTATGCCATCAAGCCCTGGGGTTTTTCCAGACTGAAAGGATTTAATAGCCTCAAAAAGTTATTCCTCTGTAATGTGGCCTTCGCACTGATATTTCTGTACATTTGTTAATTTTCCATTTTTTATATTATTTGGAAAGAATTCCTTACCGTAATCTTCATTCAGTGGGAGAGGATGAGACGGAAGAGAGAACATCTGCCTAAAATAATTTGCTTCCTCTTTTAAAATCATTCGGTGAATCATAGATGACTCCGTCTTCAGTAATGAGTTTCTGCAAATTATTTTTGTTAGCGTTCCTGTATTGGGAGATTCAGGAAGAATTTTGTGCATTTTTCTCCATATTCCATCCAGTTTGCTTTATTTTTGTAATAGATTACATTAGATCGTTCTTGAATAAGTTCCTCAAGTTCTTTTTGTTTTTCCTCTAACTTATTTTGTATCTCTGTAGTATCATTTTTATTTCTATCTACCTGTACTATTAGTTCATGGATTTCCCTTGTTAGTCTTGTCTCTTTAGCCAGAAACTGCTTTTTTATTATTATTATTGAATTGAATGACCCCTGAAGGTACATTTAAAGGTATCCCAAACAATAAGGGGATTTGCTGAACCTATATTATACTGGAAAAATTCAATTATAAATTATTTTATCTTAGATAAAAATAAGTTGTCCTCCAGTAAACTTCGATTAAATTTCCAATATCCCGTCCACGTAGAAAATCTATGAGTTATGTGAATGCCAATTAGATGATGATCCGATCGCATTCTGTCTCCTATTAACATTTTTTAAATCTTTGATGCAAGAGAGAAAGAGACAAGAAAGTAGTCAAGACGACAAGCATAATTAACCAAATTAACCTATAGACCGATAAACATGGCCAGTCAAATGTATTTCCATTGACTGGTATTTCCATCAATGAAGAGGCTAAAAAGCGTTATTTCACAATAGGGTTTTTTCTTCTTCTCCCGGACAATTATATTTATCAGCTTAAATTTTTTTTGAATCGGACAAAAGCCGGCTATTACCAGCTAATGGAAACCCCGGTGTGTGTGTCCTATCCAGCACACAAACAAACAAGCAGCATCCTCACTCTTCCTCCCTCGTCGTTAGACAGCCCATCTCTCACACTGTCTAATTGATGGCTGGTGGCTGGCTGCTGTGGACAACCACATGAAAGTGGATCACTCAGCTCCCTCACCTGCTGTTCCCTTGCTTGCTTTAGGAAGGAGGGATGAGAGAGACAGATAGAGGGATAAATAACGGTAACGAGAGATGGAGCCTGGGTCGGAGACCCCTAGGCAGAGAAGCTCCTTTGATGGGCTCTAACATGGGGTCGGTCGGTCGATTGGACCTTTTTAATTTGATCGATAGCAATGGCACTGTAATGACTGGGGCTCAGACACAAGCAGGGAACATACAGGCACTAAGGCTACCTCCAAATGAGATCAATCCAATTCTGTGCACAGTCTCTGGCTTCGTCCCAAATGGCACTCTATTCCCTACATAGTGCACTACTTTTGACCAGGGCCTATAGTGCACTACTTTTGACCAGGGCCCATAGTGCACTACTTTTGACCAGGAACCATGTAGAGAATTAGTGACGCAGTCTCTGTGTTTCTGTGTTTTCACTCTGACACCCGGAGGACACAATTAGGCGTTACACGGAGGACATGATAAAGCGTTACACAGGGTTTGGAGATAAAGAGCCAGGTGGCCAATCAATGGCCACAGGAAATACCACAATCAAACCTCTTTCAAAACAAATCAAATGAACGTAACAAAATGTGGGGAAAAAAGTCAAGGGGTCTGAATACTTTCTGAATGCACTGTATAATGCTGAAGACATTACTCAACTGCTGATTACCAGAGTGGTTACAAGGTGTTGTCTACTGTCCACACCCAAATATAGATGTATTTATTTACTATTCACTACTTTATGTTATTCATCAGTGGCATTTGTGTGTGTGTGTGTGTGTGTATGTGTGTGTGTGTGTGTGTGTGTGTGTGTGTGTGTGTGTGTGTGTGTGTGTGTGTGTGTGTGTGTGTGTGTGTGTGTGTGTATCGGTAATTATCGTTATGAAGTCCTTGATTTTCAGGCCCAGATTTTGTTTATCATTTCCTTTCAGTAGCATAATCACAGCCCAATTGTGTAATCCTCTAGAATGATGTCCCACTAAACACTAAATTAATCTGTGAGTGTCTGTGTCATGTAACCCCTCTAGTCATAAACCAAGGAGGAAGGGAGCTAAAGTTTTTTTCCTAATTAGTGAGGTTTTCTCTCTGATTGATGTTGTTGATTTGTTTTTTATGATAAGGTACAGGAAATGTGTGTGTGCGTGTGTGTGTTTGTGTATGTGCATGCATGTGTGAGTTTGTGTGTGTGTGTGTCTGTTTGAATAAGGGCAATGTACAGATAATGAATGCAGTGATTGTTGAGTACCAGAGACATCAGCTGTATGCTTTTGGGGGCTAATTCACCTGGCAGATTAACACGGTTAAAGCCACAGTCTGTCATTCGTTTTTTTAGACAATCCACCTGTTTTGCTATAAAGCTGAGGGATGGGTCTGGAGTATGTAACCATTCTCAAATGCATAGATGGAGTTGAGTTGTACTAAGCTCATTAGGCAAGTTATATCCCTTCAATAACCAATGGGTGTTTGTTATTAATTGAATTGACCATCGAACAGCAGTAAATATTGCACATTGTCCCTTTAACTGAGAGAACATGTAAGAGCAGCCTGAAGAAACCCTGTTGCTCTGCTGTTGGTTTGAAGATGAATCATCACAACTACCACAAGGCTTTAATTTTATCTATCTGAGACTCTGTTGGGTTTTGTTTTGAAAGAGAGACAATCATTTTTCATCTTCAGAGACCGTCAAGGCTGCAAATTGTCTCAGTCTTTCAGGATATTGGACCTCACTTCTCTCTCTCTCTCTCTCTCTCCCTTCCTTTATAAAAATAGACTTTCAAACAGACGATGGAGAATCCATCCTGCTTTTTATGACTGAGAACTAAGAATGCCAGAGTCTATAAGAGGAGAAGAAGAAGCTAGCTGTAGAGGACTGAAGGTCAGGGTCCATTTTGACACAGACAGGAGCAGCCAGTGAATAGCTGTCATATAAAATGGATCGAAAATGTTTCATTGAAAATGGAGGACAGCATTGAAATGCAACAGGTCCGTTCTGATGAAGTTTCAGTATAAAAAACGAATAGCAATGGTTGCCTCTGTTTTCTCTCCTAGCATGTGATGTTGAAGTTTATCCCCTGACAAACATGTACTCAGTCAGACGACTAATGAATTACACACCAATACTTTCTCCTTATGAGAAAGTTTAGCTACAGAGAACCACAACCAATTCACTGATGTGATGGTGAGAGAGTGACGATAGCTGAGATAGAAAAGAAGTTCCCCTGAAAACACATTTGTGCTGAAGAAGAAAAAAGTAAAGCCACCTGTTTGTCATTCATCTCAATTCAATAGGTTGTTGTGAAGGAAGAGAGAGAGAGAGGTGGAAAGTGTGTGCCTGAGGGAAAGTATCAAATATTAAGCAAGAAAGGCATCGCTCTCAGGTATCATTCTCACCTGTTTGGCTGGGTCTTTCTTGACCAATCCAGTCGCAGCAGCGATATTCCCCGCCCCCTCCACAGTCTTGTTGCACACTGCTGTGACACCTGTCACCATGGCTCCGCCCACCTGGGACACCCCAGACACTGTTTTACCTGCAACTGCGGAGAGAGTGAGTGAGAGAGAGAGGAAGAGGGGGAAGAGAGAGAGAGAGAGAGAGAGAGAGAGAGAGCGAGAGAGAGAGAGAGGGGGAATATGAAGAGGTTAACATCCAGAGGTAAATACTGTATCTCATGGTTAGAGAAGATACTGTTATGATATGGGGCAAGGTTAGTGTTAGGACACAGGCAAACACACTACCAGGATACACTTCCACACGCCACCCCCAGGTGGCAGCAGCCGGGTCTAGGTGCTGAGCTAAGCCTTGATAAGCACATAAGGTGATGTCATTTAAGGTGATGGTCAGTCAGTGTCCCAGCTGGCAGAGCCGTGAGGCTGCTGGGTTTGTTTGGTGGACATGAGGCTTTTCCTTTGTTTTTGAGTCTTTAGTTTGGGCATGCCTGTGGTATTTTTTTTATTTTGTACATATGTGACTCGTTTTAGGAAACTAGGCGTATGTCGCAAGTCACGACTTCACAGGAGAGACGTTTGAGCGTTTATTTTAAATTTGATCAAAATGTGTTTTTTTTGGCAGAAATGCCTTCTTGAACATTTGAACTTTCATGTACCTTAATAACAAACTTGTATACCATCTGTAAATATGAATAAAGTTGTTAAATTACGAGCCTAGTTGGTTTAGACAAAGAAAATGGCAGGAACCTTCCTGCTAGCCTTGATTGGCTGAGATAATGAATGGGCTGAACATGCCGAGAGATGAGTTTCCGATTGGTCTGCCATGTAGCACCTTCAGTCTATAAAATGAGCTGCTCGTTATGAGTAGATAATCCTTTCTACTGCAGTTCTTTCTAAAGATATAACATTAGCCATGGAGAACTGCAAATGTGTTGCTACTGCTCTCAATAACATTGCTGCCCTGAATTGATCAGGCGCTATCGACAAAGGTCAGTGGGACAAAGTTGTGATGGACTACTTTCAGGAGGACGATCGTTCCATGCTGGCTCTCTCTGACTCTGAAAATGAATCAGACGATGTGAACCAGAGTGACTTGACACAACGGGCCAAGCAAGCTGTACAAACAAAACGGAAACGACACAGGAAGTCTTATTTAATGAAAGGGGTTGCAGTCTGCCGTGAAGCGTTCATCCATGTATACGGTTAAGAGTCTAACTACAGTTTCAGATATTATACCTTTCTAATTTTGTCAGAAAGTTGTTTTCATTGCAAGTTAAAGTGTACTGTTAGCTAGCTGACGTTAGGTGGCTGGCTTGCTAGTTAACAGTACGTGTATGATCTGTGGAGTAATATCTCAGAAAGCCATTTGCATTGCTAGTTATAGCCTAATGTTAGCTAGCTAACTAGCTAACATTGAGCCTATTTGGTTAACTTAGGCTAGCTATGGCAATCTGTTTGTATTGCTAGTACTCTGTGAATTGGGATTATCGTTCATTGTTTAGCTAGCTACATGTCTAAACAAAAGACTCCACTTCGCCAGATGATTGCATGACCCATTAAGTTAGCCATAATCACCGTCAAACACACATGGCTATCTATTGTATAATAATGCAAAAATATTTGTATCTGGAATTTGTCTTTCAGCATCAGTAGAACACGCCTGACTCTCCTCCACCAGTCATACAAGGAGAATGGTCTAATGCCTCCCCATCAAAAAGAGAGCTGGCCCAAGCAAGCACTTATTCAGAGTGAGCGGTCTGTCTACCAGAAGATGGTTGCTGACTGCAAGACCACCTGTCAAGACCTGCAGTTGTCTCTGGGGGCCCTACTGAACCAGCAAGCAAAGACATCAGGATGCATTACAGCTTTGATTTTGCTCAACAAGTAAGCAACATTTCCTCCTTTATACTGAATAAGCACATATAGTCAGATACGCACACAAAATATATAATATATATATATATATATGGGAAGCAGGCAAATGCGTTTCACTGAGCGGTGTAAAGACAGATTGACAGGGGTGAGACAATTCATTTTAATTTATCTTAATGTCATTTTGTTGTTTGCAGGTGCACTATCCTTCTGACCCTATGCAGCCAGGTCCCATCTACTTGTTAACTCCTCGGAAGTGTGTCTTGTTTGGTGTCTGCTGTGAAGGAATACCACAACAAGTCAACTACTTGATTGATGAAGGCATGTCATCCAGCAAAGGCAGCAGCGCAGTCATCAAATCAAATCAAATCAAATCAAATTTTATTTGTCACATACACATGGTTAGCAGATGTTAATGCGAGTGTAGCGAAATGCTTGTGCTTCTAGTTCCGACCATGCAGTAGTATCTAACAAGTAATCTAACAAATTCACAACAACTACCTTATACACACAAGAGTAAAGGAATGAATACGAGTATGTACATATAAATATATGGATGAGCGATGGCTGACCGGCATAGGCAAGATGCAGTAGATGGTATGGAGTACAGTATATACACATATATNCTTGTTAACTCCTCGGAAGTGTGTCTTGTTTGGTGTCTGCTGTGAAGGAATACCACAACAAGTCAACTACTTGATTGATGAAGGCATGTCATCCAGCAAAGGCAGCAGCGCAGTCATCAACTACATGCACCATTTCTTCACCAACTACGGAGATGGGGAAACACATGTGGACCTGAATTGTGATAACTGCAGTGACCAAAACAAGAACAAGTTTGTGCTCTGGTATTGTGCCTGCTCCACCACAGTCTGGACCTTCACTTCCTGATCACAGGCCACACTAAGTTTGCCCCCGACTGGTGCTTCGGCCTCATCAAGCAGCGCTTCAGAAAGACCAGAGTGAACACTTTATCTGAGATTGCTAGTGTTGTGAAGAACAGCACTGTGACAGGGGTCAACATCCCACAGCTGGTTGGACTGGGGGATGGTATGGTGCTGGTGGAAAGCTATGGCTGCCAACAACACCTGACTCCGTACTTCAGGCCGCTGCCACAGATCAAGCAGTACCAGCACTTCAGGTGAATATCATTTTCATTGCATTGTGTGAGGTTATTCTTCTTATCTAAACTTGGGAGGTGAATTGATGTTATGCAAGGTTGTAATGTCTTCAGTTTTTTTTATTATTTCCTGTTTTACAGCTTTGATACTCTGGAGCCTGGCGTTGTTGTCTCCAAGGAGCGTTCGGACTCAGTCGGGACCAGGTTTCAGCTGCTCCGCAATGCTGACATCCTTCCTCCCATAGATGGTCTGCCTGTACAAGCACCACCTGGACACAGCTAGACAAACGTATCTTTTTGAGAAGATCAGGGAATTTTGCGACGAAGAGGCTATGGACATCACATGCCCTGCACCAAAGTCAAGGGCAGGACAGAAACAGGCTCCCCGAATATAGATTCCCTTGTTCATGCGTGGTTCGGACGGACCAGTTCATCACTGGGGCGAGTTCCCAGCCATCAGCACTATCTGCAGTGCCGCTAGTCAAATGACTCTCTCCAACACACACACCATACAGTACCAGTCAGAGAGAGAATTCCAAGAGTGTGGAAAGCTGTCATCAAGGCAAAGGTGGCTACTTTGAAGAATCTCAAATATAAAATATATTTTAATTTGTTTAACACGTTTTTGATTACTACATGATTACATATGTGTTATTTCATAGTTTTGATGTCTTCACTATTATTCTACAATGTAGAAAAGAGTAAAAATAAAGAAAAACCCTTGAATGAGTAGGTGTGTCCAAACTTTTGACTGGTATTGTACGTTGCTGCTACTATTCATTTTTTTATCCTGCTGCTCAGCCACTTTACCCCTGATTGTATTCATATGACTACCTCATCTATCACTGATATGGTTATTGATATTGTTCTTGTACATACTGTATATTATTTTGTTCTTTCTCTACTGGCATTGACACTTGTTCTTTTTTCCTTTATATTGACACTATCTATTTTTGATATTGCTACTATTTATTTATTTATTTTCTTTTTTTTCTACCTTTATTTTACTAGGCAAGTCAGTTAAGAACAAATTCTTATTTTCAATGACGGCCTAGGAACAGTGCAAGTAACCATTTCGCTGTACCGTTTACACCTTCTGTAGAAACCCATCCACTTATAGCATTTCTTTCACATGACCCATTCATTTAGACAAGTGTGTCGTCTAATATTTATACAATCTTTTTATCTGGACACTTTCTGTTTACCTGGAATTTTTCCTTATTGTAGGCTACTACTTTTACCACTTAGTCTTAATCTTTACTACACTACTCACTGTTTAGCACATGACCTCACATGTGAATCCTTAAAGACATGGGTGGGGCTGGCTTAAGAGCGTGTGAACAATGCTGATTGGGTGTAGACAAAGAAGAGCTCTCCAGTAGGTGTACCAAAAAATTCAAGGGCCATTTCCTCAAAAGTGGGGTTACAAGTTTATCAACTTTCAAAGCAGAATTACTTTCCCATTGTTCTTACAATTGCAGTGTATTTGTAGCTCTGTGTCTCTGCTTTTATCCAATGAAAAAACACAATTTAAAATGTTGCTACATAAGATCGAATCAAGGTGGTCAGTCACATACTTATGTTTTGTCACCATATGAATAAATAATAATCTACCTGGTCTGGAGAGGCGGAGATGGCCTTGGATCAAGGTTGCTGACTCCCTTGCCACATGTACATTCAACACCTAGAGGCATACGCTCATTTCTCACATACAGTTGAAGTCGTTAGTTTACATACACCTTAGACAAATACATTTAAACTCAGTTTTTCACAATTCCTGACATTTAATCTTAGAAACAATTCCCTGTTTTAGGTCAGTTAGGATCACCACTTTATTTTAAGAATGTGAAATGTCAGAATAATAGTAGAGAGAATGATTTATTTCAGCTTTTATTTCTTTCAACACATTCCCAGTGGGTCAGAAGTTTACATACACTCAATTAGTATTTGGTAGCATTGCCTTTAAATTGTTTAACTTGGGTCAAACGTTTCAGGTAGCCTTCCACAAGCTTCCCACAATAAGTTGGATGAATTTTGGCCCATTCATCTTGACAGAGCTGGTGTAACTGAGTCAGGTTTGTAGGCCTCCTTGCTCGCACACGCTTTTTCAATTCTGCCCACACATTTTCTATGGGATTGAGGTCAGGGCTTTCTGATAGCCACTCCAAAACATTGACTTTGTTGTCATTAAGCCATTTTGCCACAACTTTGGAAGTATGCTTGTGGTCATTGTCCATTTGGAAGACCCATTTGAGACCAAGCTTTAACTTCCTGACTGATGTCTTGAGATGTTGCTTCAATATATCCACATAATTTTCCTGCCTCATGATGCCATCTATTTTGTGAAGTGCACCAGTCCCTCCTGCAGCAAAGCACCCCCACAAAATGATGCTGCCACCCCCGTGCTTCACGGTTGGGATGGTGTTCTTTGGCTTGCAAGCCTTCCCCTTTTTCCTCCAAACATAAGGATGGTCATTATGGCCAAACAGTTCTATTTTTGTTTCATCAGACCAGAGGACATTTATCCAAAACGTACGATATTTGTCCCCATGTGCAGTTGCAAACCGTAGTCTGGCTTTTTTATGGCGGTTTTGGAGCAGTGGCTTCTTCCTTGCTGAGCTGCCTTTCAGGTTATGTCGATATAGGACTCGTTTTACTGTGGATTTAGATACTTTTGTACCTGTTTCCTCCAGCATCTTCACAAGGTCCTTTGCTGTTGTTCTGGGATTGATTTGCACTTTTCACACCAAAGTACTTTCATCTCTAGGAGACAGAACACGTCTCCTTCCTGAGCGGTATGACGGCTGTGTGGTCCCATAGTGTTTATACTTTTGTTTATACTATTGTTTGTACAGATGAACGTGGTACCTTCAGGCGTTTGGAAATTGCTCCCAAGGATGAACCAGACTTGTGGAGGTCTTGGCTGATTTCTTTTGATTTTCCCATGATGTCAAGCAAAGAGGCACTGAGTTTGAAGGTAGGCCTTGAAATACATCCACAGGTACACTTCCAATTGACACAAATTATGTCAATTAGCCTATCAGAAGCTTCTAAAGCCATGACATCATTTTCTGGAATTTTCCAAGCTGTTTAAAGGCACAGTCAACTTAGTGTATGTAAACTTCTGACCCACTGGAATTGTGATACAGTGAATTATAAGTGAAATAATCTGTAAACAATTGTTGGAAAATTACTTGTGTCATGCACAAAGTAGATGTCCTAACCGACTTGCCAAAACTATAGTTTGTTAACAAGACATTGGTGGAGTGGTTGAAAAACGAGATTTAATGACTCCAACCTAAGTGTATGTAAACTTCAACTGTAGATGCAAATCTTAATCAAATTGTATTTGTCACATGCACCGAATACAACAGGTGTAGACATTACAGTGAAGTGCTTACTTACAAGCCCTTAACCAACAATGCAGTTTTAAGAAAATACCAACAAAAAAGTAAGAGAAAAGAATAAAAGAATGCACATCTTAAAATCAGGTTACAGACCAGGTAGCTAGGTCTAAGACCCCTAGACATACGGTAGTCTAGCTATTGGTTACCCATTAGCCTGGTCTCAGATCTGTTTGATAAAGCCAAATCCTATGGTCTGGATTGTTTACTATACAGCACAAACATATCTGGTACCAGGATAGACGGGTATTCCCCTATAGATAATGGATTCCCATTCCCATATTAAGGTATAGGAACTAAATTATCTCTGTATATATTAACCATAGTAACCTCCGCTCTGCTCTAGGCTAGGCATGGATGGCTTACGCAAGGCTATAACCAGAAAACCTGATTAATCTAGTGAGTGGTGGCCATGACAGCAACAAGACAAGACTCAAAGGAGGACGCAGCCAGGCACACACACACACCATTCACTCCAATCATGAGACAATTCAGGTACTGAGGACATTCAACATGTAGCCTATCTTTCAATTCAACGGCAAATGTGAACAGCTGAACAGTGACTCCAAGACAGAGTATACGCTGTCTCTTTCAATTCAATGGAACATAAGGAATTCTTTGAGCAGTCACTCTAAGACGGAGTGTATAGGCTGTTAAGGTGAGTTGTATAATATCACTGGTATTACTACTCTGCTGGCATTGGTGTCACAAACAATATAGACCACGTCCTTGATTTTCATGACAATATGATCTCTGCTGGCTTTCCTGTTAGTTGTTTAGTGTGTGTGTGTGTGTGTGTGTGTGTGTGTGTGTGTGTGTGTGTGTGTGTGTGATTTTGTGTGTGTGTGTGTGTGTGATTTTGTGTGTGTGTGTGTGTGTAAAAATCAGGCATTAAACTAACTGTGTACAGTAGATTCTATTCTATAAAATAGCTTAAACTAACTGTGTACAGTAGATTATATTCTATAAAATAGCTTAAACTAACTGTGTACAGTAGATTCTAATCTATAAAATAGCTTAAATGTTGGTAATGGTGACATCCAACCTACCTGTTGTGACTCCATCTTTTGTTTTGTTGCCTATGAAAAGAACAAAAACAGGTGAAAGACAGGTGACAAATAATGAACATCCCATTTATTGATCTTACAAAGCACCACTGTCATTCAATAAAAGTATCACTTTATGTTGGCTGATCAAAACCATTGTCATACAGAATTTCTAACATTCAACGTTGCAGCAAAGATTCAACAGGAAGTAGTAAAAAACAGCATGTAGGCTACTATTGTCCACACCTACCGACGAAGATAACACCATCTTTTGTCATCTCAGCCGCCCCAGTCACTCCCTGCTTCGTCTTCTCCGCCGCTGCCACGACCCCATCCTTGGCTTTTGAGAACCCCTTCATTAGCGCGTCCATGACTGTCCAAATTAAACAGCAACAGCTGTGGAGATGTCAAAACGTGCAATGCAATCAGCACTGTGAATAACTTCTCAGTAACAAGTGGTGTTATGGTGTGGGAGGGAGGAGGAGCTTAGGGTCTAGCCGCCACCCACCTTTGTCTTTCTTTTGACAGAAAGGTCGGGTTTATCTGGCTTAAAGACACAATTCAGTCATTTTTATATCAATATCAAATCCTTTCTGGGAAACATTTAAGTACCTTGCTTTTTGGGGGGGTTATCTGGCTCAAAGCCCCCCCCCCCACACACCAAAAAATAAATAAATAAAATTTTAGCCAAAACATATTTCTCAAGCAATAATTTAGCTAGGACTGACTGGGAGTGGTCTGAGTGGGGAGAGAAAACTGAAAACAAGCTGTTATTGGCAGAGAGGTTTGGAACTTTCTTTGACTTTACCACATGGTGATGTCACCATGGAAAGCCGAAACTCCTGCCTATGCAAACATGATGATTTTAAGGTCTTGTGGAAATTGTATTTTCAACCAGCAACTATCTGGAAATAACACTGATTAAATGTTTTCACACTTTTATAGTTTGATCAGATGTTGTACAATATGATACAGAACATAGGAAAAAAAATAATTTTGACTGCACTGGGCCTTTAACATGTATTAAAATTCGCTTACACATGCATGCCAATGGACAGACGTTATAGAAAAACAAAAGGCAGGTAGCCTAATTCCCGTTTGAAGCCTTGGTGATGCCGACTAGACTAGACTAGACTAGCCAGTCTAACCTAGAACACCTGTTGGCAGCACACATCACATCTGTTCTCCAGAAACGTTGCCTCTCCGTTTGAAGAATTGTATTATAGCTACATTATGTCACCACAAGTCAGCCTACTTTTATGATGAACAATTCCGATACCCGGTCTTACATTATTAAATAGAGAAACGAAATCATATTACCAAAAAATGTTTAATGGAAATAATGAATTATAAAACTAAATCTATCAAGATATTCTCGACTGGTGTTGAACAAAATGGCATTCGATTTTCTACAAACCTGTGGATTGTTCGCACACCTGTAATTGCCTTCCAACTTCCCTTTCGACGCTGAAATTATCCTTATTTAAAGACAATTCAGCTCTTACGGCCGAGAGGTCGAGAAAAACCTGTTGCCTTGTTTTGTAGAACGGATCGATTTAGCCTTGCAGGTTTGAAAACGACACTCTTCTCCGCTTTGGAACCAGTCAGAGAGCGCCTGTAACCCCGTGGTGCTGATGCTGGGAGAGCTCGAGACAGAATGGTTGCTTTACCGTCTGCATCCCACAACCTCGTGCACCCCCCCACACACACACGCTCTCCAATCCACATCTCATAGGAGCGTTGATTACGTGGCAGACCAAACTGACCACCACTATTCTCCTGTGCGTGGAAGGTTGACCTTGTGTTATCCATCCACGCTAGTTAGTCATCAATCATTTGAACAAAAGTCTATGACACATAACCGAAACCGATTACACATGCGTGGTTGAACATCCATCCATCCACCACGTCATGTGGATGGATGTTCATTCACTCCATTGTCATCAGACAATGTGATAATAAATCATATATCGATTTGACCACGTGATGGCTTGATCTTCTATGGTCTGATATTAAAAGTATAGGCTTAACATACAGCAAAACATCTAGCCTAGAACATGCTTCTGCTTTACACTAAAGTCCCCCTCCTAAAGCATGTAGAGCCTATCATTTGATCAGGCCTGTACTGCTTGATTGGAATGGAGTTTAATAGAGTTCGCTGAGCTACTCTTGCATGATGACCCAAAGACTTAATGCCTCCATAGGCCCTATAGGCTTCGGCTTGGTGAGACAATGCAGTTGATTAGCCTACACATGGTGGGTGGTCATGGTGGGGGGTTATGGTCGTGGTGGGTGGTCATGGTGGGTGGTGGTC
>QNTS01001382.1:260409-281921 GCA_003317085.1 Hucho hucho
TGGTCATGGTGGGTGATGGGTGTGGTGGTCGTGGGTGGTCATGGTGGGGGGTGGTCGTGGTGGGTGGTTTTGGTGGGTGGTGGTTATGGTGGGTGGTCGTGGTGGGTGGTGGTCGTGGTGGGTGGTCGTGGTGGGTAGTCATGGAGGGTGGTTATGGTTGGATGACAGTTTGCTATGGTTGTGGTGGGAAGGTGGTCATGATTGATGACAGTTTGCTATGGTCGTGGTGGGTGGGTGGTCATGATTGGATGACAGTTTGCTATGGTCGTGGTGGGTGGGTGGTCATGATTGGATGACAGTTTGCTATGGTCGTAGAGGGTGGGTGGTCATGATTGGATGACAGTTTGCTATGGTTGTGGTGGGTGGTCATGATTGGATGACAGTTTGTTATGGTCGTGGTGGGTGGGTCGTCATGATTGGATAACAAGCATCATGAGAGAGATGATGACCGGTAGAACACAAACAGATGATGTCACACACTGTAATGACAAATAGCATCTACCCCCCTCCTTCCTACTTCCCCCTCCATCCTCCACCATCATCCCCCTCTGTGTTTCCTGCCATCTTCTCCTGCCTCGTCACCACCCTCGCCCTCTTCCCCCTCTCTCCCTCCGCCTCCACGCCCTCCTCCTCCAACCCCCTTGCGTCCTGTCCCCTCCCTCGTCTTGCCACATCCTGTGGACCACCCTGGGGGCCCAGTCAGTCTTTCTCTCTCTCTGCACCATCTCTCTCTCTCTCTCTCTCTGCACCCTCTCTATCTCCATCTTTCTCCCTCTCTCTCTCACTGCACCCGGTCTCTCTCACTCTCTCTCTCTTTCTCTCATTCATCCCTCTGTTTCAAGCTGCGTTTCCTCCTGAAATCTTCTGGGTTCGGGATGCCAAATGTGTATTTTTTGTCAAAATCATAATGACAAAATGTGGTGTGATATCCTGCTCATTACAATGGTACGGTTTGAAATGTTTACTTGACAACCGGTACTATATTTAAATCTATATTGGCCTAATTACAGTGTTTGTTTTCTGGGTTAGGGCTTTGGCCAGATAAACATTGATTCTTATAACTGAGCATGTTTGTAGTGTAACCCAGTTTTCCAACAGAACATCTTGCTGTGTCTGTGCTACAGTAACAACAATTACCTTTAAATAATACGTTGTATTTGAATTTCAATCTTTCTCATAATTATACTAATTCTTCCACTTTGCCATTCTAAAACATGCAAGACAATGACTGTGAAGAAGCCTGTAAAAAAAGGATAAGGCGTAAACCTGTCCCTCTGAGGACCAAACTAGTTCGCTGGGTTGGATACTGAATCGCCACAAGGCTGCTGGCTAGAGCAGTATGGATGCTGTCTTGACTGACTTGTCACACACATCCACATCAACCAACACACTGGAGATCTTTAGGGTTCTTTAATGGGTAACTGTAGATAGTGGTTTTTAAAACATATTATAGTACACAATGAATTATGACTGTAAGATGCATACAACAGAAAGGCTGGATCAACTTAGTTTACTAGAATATTAAATTTTTTACATTTTAGTCATTTCAGCAGACGCTCTTATCCAGAGCGAGTTACAGTAGTGAGTGCATACATTTCCATTTTTTTGTATATGCAATGTAAACAGAATGAAATAAGGCTTTACGCAGAAGTGAATACAGAAGAGAATCCAATCCTGATGGTATATATGTTTTAATAGGTTGCTATTACATCTAAATGGAAGGATAATGAAGTAAAAGAGAACATTAATTACAATAGCAGAATACAGCTGCAGTCTATATACTGCTACACAATACAGTTCTGGTATGTTTACATGACGGTGAACTATAAAGTGGCCTGCAAGGACACGTGACCACCACCCTGGGAGTAATAAATTGCATACTGACCATAAAATGGCGGACCGAGCGAGAGCACTCACTATACAACTTAAACCTGTTACGAGTCTCTACTAAGCTGCCACAGTTATACGCAGGCTGTACAGTGTAACAAACTCTGCATAGAATAAATGCTATAACAAAGCTATGACTGTCTTATACTTATAAGCATAAACATAACTGCACAGTGTCCATTGCGCATCGAAAAATAGTTAGCCTAGCTAACTGAAGACTGAGATTTCCCGAAGATCTCTGGAGGATCTGGAGGAAGCAGGACCCTATCAGCAGAGACTAGTGGGATCTCAAAGGCTGGAACAGGCAGATCCCACCAGGCTGGGGCTGACAGACACTTCTGGAAGACTGCATGCTGAACTTGGAAAATAAGAGGAGACAAATCCCTCCTGGGTCAGAAAGGCTTGGTTGGCAGGGCTTAACTTTGACACCTACATCAACTTTAGACAGTGCTCCTATGGCAGGGACGGACTGGCACTCCGAGGCGTTGGCTGGAGCGGAAGGAGGATGCTCCTCCAGGGTAACTACCCAAGAACGAGCCTTGATTCCGCCCCCAGAGTGGGGCTATGTTGCTCCTCTGGGACAAGGCTTGGTCCTTCTCCCGGAACGAGGCTTGACTCAGGAGTGATGGTGGAGACAGTGGCTGACTTTCTAGGGGAAGGCTGAGAGGGACACCAATGAACAGCTTCGGTGGCGTGACCAGGGGGCGAGGTCATCTTTGCGGCCACTGGCAGGTCAGTGAGGGGTGGACATGGGTTCTTTTTGTTGATCTTATGTGGTGCCATTGTCCTTTGTGCAGGCACTGGCCTGATTCTTTCTTGCCTCTCCTTACTTGACCTCTGTGGCGAGCTGGTGCGTGGAGGTGGCACTTGGGGGTGACACCTGCCAGGACAGGTGCCTGATCTCAAGTATGACTGAGACAGGCCTGACGTCACGCTCGAGCAAAATTACTCTGAGCTGCCGAGGAGAACCCTGAGGACAACGAGGGCTACATGATCACGGTTTCCAAAAATGACGTATGTAAGCCATTCTGACCTGTAGCACTCACTTCCGTCATCATCAAGTACTTCGAGAGGCTAGTCAAAGACTACAGTACAACACCTCCTCCCTCTCCGACACACTCAACCCTCTCCAATTCACCTACCGCCCGACAGATCCATTGATGACGCAATCGCCATTGCACTGCTCTCACCCACCTGGACAAGAGGAATGCATATGCTGTTCATCGACTACAGCCCGGCCTTCAATGCCATAGTTCCCTCTAAGCTCACCGCAAAGCTCACAGCCCTGGGACTAATATCCTATGCAACTGGGTCCTGGACTTCCTGACGGGCCACCACTAAATCAAATCAAATCAAATTGTATTAGTCACATGCGGCGAATACAACAGGTGTAGACCTTAAAGTGAAATGCTTACTTACGAGCCCCTAACCAACAATGCAGTTTAAAGAAATACAGATAAGAATAAGAAATAAAAGTAACAAGTTATTAAAGAGCAGCAGTAAAATAACAATAGCAAGACCATATACAGGGGGGGGACCGTTACAGAGTCAATGTGCTGGGGCACCGGTTAGTTGAGGTAATATGTACACGTATGTGGAGTTATTAAAGTGGCTATGCACAGATGATAACAACAGAGAGAAGCAGTGGCGTAAAAGAGGGGGAGGGGGGCAATGCAAACAGTCTGGGTAGCCATTTGATTAGATGTTCAGGAATCTTATGGCTTGGGGGTAGAAGCTGTTTAGAAGCCTCTTGGACCTAGACTTGGCGCTCCGGTACCACTTGCCGTGCGGTAGCAGAGAGAACAGTCTGACTAGGGTGGCTGGAGTCTGACAATTTTTAGGGCCTTCCTTTGACACAGCCTGGTATAGAGGTCCTGGATGGCAGGAAGCTTGGCCCCAGTGATGTACTGGGCCGTACGCACTACCCTCTGTAGTGCCTTGAGGTTGGAGGTCGAGCAGTTGCCATACCAGGCAGAGATGCAACCAGTCAGGATGCTCTCGATGGTGCAGCTGTAGAACCATTTGAGGATCTGAGGATCCATACCAAATCTTTTCAGTCTCCTTAGGGGGAATAGGCTTTGTTGTGCCCTCTTCACAACTGTCTTGGTGTGTTTGGACCATGATAGTTTGTTGGTGATGTGGACACCAAGGAACTTTCAGCTCTCATCCAGCTCCACTGCAGCCCCGTCGATGAGAATGTGGGCGTGCTCGGTCCTCTTTTTCCTGTAGTCCACAATCATCTCCTTTGTCTTGGTTACGTTGAGGGAGAGGTTGTTGTCCTGTCACCACACGGTCAGGTCTCTGACCTCCACCCTATAGGCTGTCTCGTCGTTGTCGGTGATCAGGCCTACCACTGTTGTGTCATCAGCAAACTTAATGATGGTGTTGGAGTCGTGCCTGGCCGTGCAGTCATGAGTGAACAGGGAGTACAGGAGGTGACTGAGCACGCACCCCTGAGGGGCACCTGTGTTGAGGATCAGTGTGGCGAATGGGTTGTTACCTACCCTTACCACCGGGGGGTGGCCCGTAAGGAAGTCCAGGATCCAGTTGCAGAGGGAGGTGTTTAGTCCCAGGGTCCTTAGCTTATTGAGCTTTGAGTGCACTATGGTGTTGAACGCTGAGCTGTAGTCAATGAATAGCATTCTCACATAGGTGTTCCTTTTGTCCAGGTGGGAAAGGGCAGTGTGGAGTGCAATAGAGATTGCATCATCTGTGGATCTGTTTGGGGCGGTATGCAAATTGGAGTGGGCTAGGGTTTCTGGGATAATGGTGTTGATGTGAGCCATGACCAGCCTTTCAAAGCACTTCATGGCTACAGATATGAGTGCTATGGGTCGGCGAAAACAAATCCCTTACCTTTTGAAGAACTTCTGCTGAGGGCTTCCCAAGTGTCCAACGAAGACATCCAATGGTTCTTTTGTTAGAAAAAGTCATTTATTATATCCATAAATCTCCGTTGGGTTGGCGCATTATGTTCATAAAATACAGCGTTCACTCGCCCATTGAACCGTGAAGAGAACGCGTTCAACCTATACCTGTACACTTGTCCAAGAACAATCAAACATCATTGATCATGTATCCTTAGGAACACTTTTATGTATATTTACTATAATATTTCAACCGGTTTATAAACTGGGCGATAGTCATTTATTATATCCATAAAAGTAATTTATTATATCCATAAATCTCCATTTGGTTGGCGCGTTATGATCATAAAATCCACCGTTGAGTCGCCCATTGAACCGTGAAGAGAACACGTTCAAATTATACCTATACACTTTCTACAAACAAATCAAACATGATTTTTAATGTATCCTTAGGTATCCTTTTGGGTATATTTGCTGTAATATTTCAACCGGACGATAACGTGAACGAGAGGAAAGAAAAATAAAGTGGTGCGCGTTCACAATCTCGCGCACGTCAAACCTTATTTACAAAAGTGGTCGCCTGACAATTTCCTGTTCCTATCTGTTCTGGTCACTCCTAGAATTCCCAGACTTTGTATATAGACTGTTGACATCTAGTGGAAGCCATAGGTACTGCAGTCTCAGTCCTACATAAAGTTGTATGCAAAAATCTGCAAATCCGGATGGATTTTCCTCTGGTTTTCGCCCGCTATATCAATTCTGTTATACTCATATACATTATTTTAACACTCTTAGAAACTTCAGAGTGTTTCCTATCCAATAGTACTAATTATGTGCATATCCTATTTTCTGGGCCTGAGTGGCATGCATTTTACTTTGGGCACGCCAGACTCTCCAAAACCGTCACCTATGCAGCCGCTCCCTAAGAAGTTAACTTCTTAAGGAGCAGCAAGGTGCGCTGGGGCGCTAGCGCCCCACTCCCGACACTACCAGGTGAAATGCAAGGCGCCAAATTCAAAATCCAAAAGTTGAATTATTAAACATATCAATATACAAGTGTTTCATAGTCATCAAAAGCTCTGTTTCTTGGCAATATCACAGCGTTGTCAGATTTCAAAAAGGCTTTATGGCGAAAGCACCACATTTGATTGTTTGAGGGTAGCACCTTCAATATTTTTCCATTACCATGAATTCATAAGCTATCACGGTTCACACAAAACACATTTCACAGCGAAAACAAATCAATTACCTGTTGAAGAACTTCTGCTGAGGGCTTCCCAAGTGTCCAACGAAGACAATCCATGGTTCTTTTGTTAGAAAAAGTAATGTATTATATCCATAAATCTCAGTTTGGTTGGCGCGTTAGAATGAGAAAATAGAGTCCATTGAAACGTGAAGAGAACTCGTTCAACTTATACCTATAAACTTGTCCAAGAACAATCAAACATCATTGCTAATGTATCCTTAGGAACACTTTAATGTATATGTTGTATAATATTACAACTGGAATATAAACTGGGCGATAAGAAAGGAAAAAAACAAAGGACGCGCCACCCGGGAGTGCGCATTTTCTTATGGGGACACTTCCTGATTCCTCTTCTTCTCTGCTCTAAAAGCAACTAAGAACAATCAGAACACTTTCTCGAGACTGTTGACATCCAGAGGAAGCGATAGGTACTGCATTCATATGCCCTTATATGGGCATATTCATAAGGGAGGGGTTCCAAATGAGGCAATGTGTCAAAACCACTTTTTCCAGGACAGAAATTCCTCGGGTTTTTGCCTGCCATATCCATTCTGTTATACTCACAGACAAAATGCTAATACTTTTAGAAAAGTATTAGGGTGTTTCCTATCCAATGGTACTAAATATGTGCATATCCTATTTTCTGGGCCTGAATGGGAGGCATTTTACTTTGGGCACGCCAGGCTCTCCAAAACGGTCACCTCGTGCGCTACTCCCTAAGAAGTTAAAGGTCTTACTCACATTGGCTACGGAGAGTGTGATCACAGAGTCTTCAGGAACAGCTGGTGCTCTCATGCATGTTTCAGTGTTATTTGCCTGGAAGCGAGCATAGAAGTTGTTTAGCTCGTCTGGTAGGCGCGTGTCACTTTGCAGCTCTCGGCTGTGCTTCCCTTTGTAGTCTGTAATGATTTGAAAGCCCTGCCACATCCGACGAGCGTCAGAGCCGGTGTAGTACGATTTGATCTTAGTCCTGTATTGATGCTTTGCCTGTTTGATGGTTCATCGGAGGGCATAGCGGGATTTCTTGAAAGCGGCAGCTCTAGCCTTTAGCTCAGTGCGGATGTTGCCTGTAATCCATGGCTTCTGGTTGGGGTATGTACGTACGGTCACTGTGGGGACGACATCATCGATGCACTTATTGATGAAGCCAACGACTGATGTGGTGTACTCCTCAAACATATTCCAGTAGATCTAGTCACTGGTGCTTCCTGCTTTAATTTTTGCTTGTAAGCAGGAATCAGGAGGATAGAATTATGGTCAGATTTGCCAAATGGAGGGCGAGGGAGAGCTTTGTATGCGTCTCTGTGTGTGGAGTAATGGTGGTCCAGAGTTTTTTCCCTCTGGTTGCACATTTAACATGCTGATAGAAATTTGGTAAAGGGGATTTAAGTTTCCCTGCATTAAAGTCCCCGGCTACTAGGAGCGCCGCCTCTGGGTAAGTGTTTTCTTGTTTGCTTATGGCGGAATACAGCTCATTCAATGCTGTCTTAGTGCCAGCCTCAGTCTGTGATGGTATGTAAAACAGCTACAAAAAATACAGATTAAAACTCTCTAGGTAGATAGTGTGGTCTACAGCGTATCATGAGATACTCTACCTCTGGCGAGCAATAGCTCAAGACTTCCTTAGATATCGTGCACCAGCTGTTATTTATAAAAAGACATAGTCCGCAGCCCCTTGTCTTACCAGCCTCCGCTGTTCTATCCTCCCGGGGCAGCGTATAACCAGCCAGCTGTATGTTGATAGTGTCCTCGTTCAGCCATGACTCCGTGAAGCATAAGATATTACAGTTTTGAATGTCACATTGGCAGTTTAATCTTCCGCGTAGGACATCGATTTTATTATCCAAAGATTGCACGTTTGCTAGCAGAATGGAAGGAAGTGGGGGTTTATTCGATCGCCTACGGATTCTCAGAAGGCAGCCCGCCCTCTGGCCCCTTTTTCTCAGTATCCTCGTCACGCAAATCACGGGGATCTGTTCCCAAGAAAGCAGTATGTCATTCACGTCGGGCTCGTCAGACTCGTTAAAGGAAAAAAGGATTCAGCCAGTCTGTGGTGTGTAATCGCAGTCCTCTTGTCCAGAAGTTATTTTCGGCCATAAGAGACGGTAGCGGCAACATAATGTACAAAATAAGTACAAAAATAAGTTACAAACACTGCAAATAAACAAACAAAAATCACAATCGGTTGGGGACACGTAAAATGTCAGCCTTCTTCTCCGGCGCCATTGTTACATCTAGGTGGTGAAGGTAGGCAGCATTACCTCCCTCCACACTGATCAACACGGTGTCCCCACAAGGGTGCATACTCAGCCCCCTCCTGTACTCCCTGTATACCCATGACTGCATGCCCTCACACAGTCCCAACTCCATCATCAAGTTCGCTGATGACACGACAGTAGTAGGCCTGATTACCAACAGCGACGAGACAGCCGACAGGGAGGAGGTAAGCACTCTGACGGTGTGGTGCCCAGTAAACAACCTCTTCCTCAACATCAGCAAATCAAAGGAGCTGATTGTGAACTTCAGGAGGAACCAGGCTGGGCAAGCTCCCATCCTCATTAACGGGGTCGTTTGTATTTATTATGGATCCCTATTAGCTGCTGCCAAGGAAGCAGCTACTCTTCCTGAGGTCCAGACACATTAAGGCACATCACGACAAAATGTATAATACCAACATACAACAATATTAAAATGTACGTGTGTGTAGTGTGTGTATGAGTATGTGTGTGTCTCTTCACAGTCCAGGTTGTTCCATAAGGTGTAGTTTTATCCGGTTTTAAATCAAATTTGACTGCTTGTATGAGTTACTTCATCTGGAATAGAGTTCCATGTAGTACTGTGTGTTTCCCGGATTCTGTTCTGGACTTGGGGACTGTGAAGAGACCCCTGGTGGCATGTCTTGTGGGATATGCATGGGTGTCTGAGCTGTGCTCTAGTCGCTTGAACAGACAGCTCGGTACTTTCAACATGTCAATGCCTCTCACAAAAACAAATAGTGATGCAGTCAATCTCTCCTCTAGTTTGAGCCAGGAGAGATTAACATGCATGTCATTGATGTTAGTTCTCTGTGTACATTTAAGGGCCAGCCATGCTGCTCTGTTCTGGTTTGTGGCACTTGACCATATGACTAGACAGTAGTGCAGGTGCGACAAAACTAGGGACTGTAGGACTTGTTTTGTTGATAGCCTGAAAGCAGAGCAGCACTTTACTACGGACAGACCTTTCCCCGTCTTAGCTACCATAGCATCAATTTGTTTTGACATGACAGTTTACACCAAGCAGTTTAGTCTCCTCAACTTGCTCAATTTCCACATTATTCATTACAATATTTAGTTGAGGTTGTGTTCAGTGAATGGTTTGTCCTAGATACAATGCTTTTAGTTTTTAAATATTTAGTACTAGCTTATTACTTGCCACCAATTCTAAAACTGACTGCAGCTCTTTTGTTAAGTGTTGCATCGATTTCACTTGCTGTGATAGCTGACGTGTATATTGCTGAGCCATCGGCAATCATAGCTACACAGGCTTTACTCAGTGTCGGTGGCAGGTCATTGGTAAAAAATGAAAAAAGCAAGGGGCCTAGACAACTGCCCTGGGGAATGCCAGACTCTACCTTGATTATGTTGGAGAGGCTTCCATTAAAGAACACCCTCTGTGTTCTGTTAGACAGGTAACTCTCGATCCATGATATAACAGGGGGTGTAAAGCCATAACACAAGTTTTTCCAGCAGCAGATTATGATTGATAATGTCAGAAGCTGCACTGAAGTCTGACAAAACAGCTCCCACAAGTGCTGTACATGTTGAGTGCCCCTTCCTATAAGCATGCTGAAAGTCAGTTGTTAATTTGATTACTGAGAAATAGCATTGTATCTGGTCAAACACAAGTTTGTGTTTGACCAGATACAAAGTTTACTATGGGTTGGTAGCAGGCTGATTGGTCGGCTCTTTGAGCCAGTAAAGGGTCCTTTGCTATTCTTGGGTATGGAATTACTTTTGCTTCCCTCCAGGTCTGAGGGCACACACATTCCTGTAGGCTTAGAATGAAGAGATGACAAATAAGAGTGGCAATATAGTCTGCTATCATACTCAATAATTTTCCATCCATGTTGTCAGACCCAGGTGGCTTGTCATTGTTGATAGACAACAACAATTATTTCACCTTGTGGCGGAGAAGTCCGTCACTGGCCGCGGGCAGCATTTGGTACACTAACATACACACATAATCGCGCCTCCCTGCTCCCTTTTCAGCTACGTTAACAATGTGGGTCAACACACAAGTTAATGTCTATATTAGTACATACATATCACACTTACCTCCCGTCACTAACAGGTTACGGTATAAAGAATATACAGACAATTGTTCATGTTTAATTTAAGCAATGTTTATTATACTTATCAATGTTACGCGTTGTTTGTTTGGTTCTGTTTCTCTCTCTCCATCTCTGTAGCTGCTGGATAAGGACCCGAGCTAAGGCAATCAGGCTGACTTTGTAGTGCCTGTCCCGAATGGCTCATTAATGTAAATTGGCATATTGAAAGACCATGTCAGTAGTGATGTGATTTTGTAAATGTTATATTAGTATATTGTATCATGAAAAACATGTCTCAATGTATATAATTCAGTATGTTTAGCTGAATGTAGGCTTTGATAAAGGTAATTGCTTAATTGCTTAATGAAGGTAATTTCTTAATTAATTAGTGTTGGGTATGTTCTTGGGGGAGGGGCTTCCCCTACAAAAGGAGCCTCTCTTTCAGTTCAAGAGGAGGAGGCCATTTTGTATTGAGCTGTGGATGGGGCAGCATTGTTTTTAAGTTGTCCCCATAAGGTATACTTTTGATGGCAGCACTGTTGTTTTTGCACAGAAGAACTTTTGCAGCTCCGCCATCTTTTTCTTTTTATAGAGGTTTGTTTTTCCTATTTAGCCTTCTGGCCTACTCTACGTGACACACCTCTTCCACAATCACTTTATGGGATTGTGGAAGACAATAGTACAACAATAGTTTTTCATAATTTGTTCAGTTATGAATGGAAGAGTAGGTTCAGAGTTTGTTGTTGTCATGTCATGCCTATGTTTGCTAATCTTGCCAATAAAAAATCATTAAAGTAGTTGGCAATATCAGTGGGTTTTGTGATGAATGAACCATCTGATTCAATGAAGGATGGAGCTGTTTGCCCTTTTGCCCAAAATCTCATTTAAGGAGCTCTGAAGCTTCTTACTATCATTCTTTATATAATTTATATTTATTTAATAGTACAGTTTCTTCTTTTGTTTGTTAAGTTTAGTCATAATTTCTCAATTTACAGTACGTTTGACGATCAGCTGTGCAGCCAGACTTATTTGCCATTCCCTTTGCCTCATCACTCTCAACCATACAATTGTTCAATTCCTCATCAATCCACAGGGATTTAACAGTTTTTACAGTCATTTTCCTACTGGGTGCATGCTTATTAGTAACTGGAATAAGCAATTTCATAAATGCGTCAAGTGCAGCCTCTGGTTGCTCTTCATTACACACAACACATCAGCAAATATCGCTTACATCTTCAACATAGGAATCACTACAACAATCACTACTACCTCTTGTATGATCTCTATATTAGGCCTAGCCTTTGGAACTTTGGTTTTCCTAGATATGGCTACTAAATTAGGATCACTACATCTGATGGATGTGGATACTGCTTTAGAGCAGATTTCTGCAATATAAATGGCAACACCTCCACTATTGGCATTCCTGTCTCTCCTGAAGATGTTGAAACCATGTATTGCTACCACCGTATCATCAAAGGTATTTCTTTCAGAGATAGTCAGTATATCAATGTTATTTGTTACTAGCAAGTTATCGATTTCATGAACCTTGTTTCTCAGGCTACATATGTTAATGTGTGCTATGTTTAGTGCTTTTCTGCAATTCTTGATTGCTTTAATTGCTTTACTGGGTGGCTTATAAAGAGGTAGACATGACAGTGATATTTATTTTTGAGCTGATAGTGCAGGATGAACTGCACACAGTGGGCTTCCTACTAGGGCAAACCGCCTCAGTGCTAACAATATAACTGACAATAGCTGTTGGATTGACAGAGGCGTTCAGGGGACTTAGAGGAACATAAATTAGGTTACTTACATTATGACTTCCAACACCCCTGGGACTGTCATGCTCTGATCTGTTTCTCCTGTCCACAACCTCCAGGTGTTGCCCATCTTCCCCAATATCCCCTGTGTATTTATACCTGTGTTCTCTGTTTGTCTGTTGCCAGTTCGTCTTGTTTGTCAAGTCAACCAGCGTTTTTTGTATCAGCTCCTGCTTTTCCCCAGTCTCTCTTTTCTCGTCCTCCTGGTTTTGACCCTTGCCTGTCCTGACCCTGAGCCCACCCGCCTGACCACTCTGCCTGCCCCTGACCCTGAGCCTGCCTGCCGTCCTGAACCTTTGCCCCACCTCTGGATTAATGACCTCTGCCTGACCTGACCCCAAGTCTGCCTGCCGTCCTGTACCTCTGCCCCTGTTGCCGTAATAAACACTGTTACTTCGACACGGTCTGCATCTGGGTCTTACCTTTATCCTGATAGTACAAACTGGCCATAACTGACCCAGCAGACCCGGGCCAGCTGCGCGACGCCATCTCCTCCCAAGGTGCCACCATCGGGAGGCACGATGAACTGTTTTGTGGCCTCATGGATGGGGTATAAACGTTGGCTGAACACCATGACCGGGCATTGGACAGTTTGCTGGAGCAATTCCGCAGGTTGTCTGGGAGGCAGCCTACCACGGTGGTAACAGCCCCTCAGTAACCCAACGGTTCGCAGCGTCGTCTCATTGGCCAATCCACCTTCTCGGGAGCCCCATTTACCCCCGGAACGCTTCAATGGAGAGTCGAACATCTGTTGGGCGTTTCTGGCTCAGGGTGCCCTCATTTTCGAGCTTCAGCCCTCAGTTGTTGTGGGTTTGAATGTATGTGTATGTATTTTAGGAAATGGCTTCCTGAATTCCCCCAAGCAACTGATTGGTCGGCCCATTACTGCAGATTGGAGCTGACTCCGCCCTCTAATCAGAGGATACAGCTGTATCCCATTACAGACTCCTTCTCCAACTGTATAAAAGCCAGTCTTCCTTTGCTCAGGAAAGAGAGCTTCTGGGTATGCCCCAGTATTGTTTGTTTCTCAGATAGAGCTGATGGTTATGTTCTGTGTTGATTGTTGCTCAGATAGAGCTGATGTTTATGTCCTGTATTTTTGGTTAGTGTTGCTGAAAGAGAGCTGAGGGTTATATCCTGTGTTGGTTGTTTCTCGGAGAGAGCTTATTGGTATGTCCTGTATTGGTTGTAGCTCAGACAGGTTTTGTTGTAAAGTATTTTGGTAGCCGGTCCTGCTGAGGTATGTTTATGTCAAAAGGACTTTGTGATTATTTAAATTCATTACTTACGTTAGTAATTATTCTATTTTTGTTCCCAGGGGGGAAGGGGAAGGCACCTTGGGAGTGCTTATGCAAAAGGCCTGCGGACATACATATACCCGTAGTATGTACTCTGTCTATGCTCACTAGGTAAGACCTTGGTGGACCACCCCCTGTATTTTGGTTAGCACGCCAGGTGGCATTAAGAATAGATAAGTTGTGGGTAGGTAGGTAAGGTAGGAGAGGGGGCTCTTTAACTCTAACTTTCTTTGCTTTGGTTCTGTTCAGCCCCTTTTCCCCAAAAATACAGTGTGACAGAATATATTCCCTGTAAACGGTAAACTTCTCTGCCTCTGTCATCCTTACCCGCACCTACAGTCACATACCTCTTTCACTCCATGGGGAGTTGAGTGTAGCAGGGTGTTGCGTTCCCTCTTCCTAGAGGCGTGCATAACCCTGACATCCAGGAGGGCTCTCACCTGGGCTACTGCTGTATGAGAACAGCAGCCGGCCATATGCGTTAGTCCGGAGGGGTTCGTGGGAGAGGTACGCCCTTTTCTCTGGGAGAGAAGCTGCCCGGAAGCTAATCCAGCTTCGGCAGGACTCCTGAAGTGTGGCCGACTATGCTGTGGATTTCCGCACGTTGGCAGTGGTCGAGCTTGCTGCTCGGGAGTTACCTACGGATATCGATCCCCTCATCGCTTTGACCATCCGAATCAATGGGCGACTACGGGAACAACGGAGGGAGAGGAAATTAGACTTCGCTCGCACATCCAGGGATTCCACCTTGCCTCCGAGTCATTCCGGAAGTCCTCGACGATCCCGTTGCCAAGAGAACCCGAGGCTTCCCGACCTTCCCCGAGAGTCACCGAAGATGGCTAAGTCACCGCTTCCCAAGCCTATGCAACTTGGTAGAGCTGGGCTATCGCCAGCGGAACGGCAATACAGGATCAACACGAAGAGTTGTCTTGGTCATTTTGTGGCCTCTTGTCCTTTCAAGAGATCAGGCTCACTGGTAGGAGCGAGTACTCTGGTGGGCCATATGGAAAACTTTCCTGCTTCCCTTGCTCGCACCCCTGTTCATGCCATTCTACTGTGGGGAAACCAGTCTAAATCTCTCCAGGTCCTTATTGACTCTGGGGCCGATGAGAGTTTTTTGGACGCTACCCTGGCCTCCGAGCTGAACATCCCCACTCAGCCTCTCTCCACTCCCATGGATGTTAGAGCGCTGGACGAGGCGCTCTATAGCCTGGGTCACTCATATTACCACTCCCATCAACCTACGGGTGTCAGGGAATCACAGTGAGACTATTCAATTCCTGCTCATCAAGTCTCCTCAGATTCCCGTGGTATTGGGATTCTCCTGGCTCCAGCAACACACTCCCCTCTTCAACTGGTCTACCGGTGCCATCATGGGCCGGAGTCCGTTCTACCACGCCCAGTGTCTGAAGTCAGCGCATCCTGCACCGGAACGTCTTCCTGGGGGCTTGGAAGGTGCCCCGGACCTCTCCGCCATTCCCGCGGAGTACCAGGACCTTCAGGAGGTGTTCAACAAGGCCCAGGCTACTTCGCTTCTGCCGCACCGACCATATGACTGCGGGATTGACCTTATCCCTAGTACTACTCCACCCCGGGGGCGACTGTACTCGCTGTTGGGACCGGAGACCAAGGCCAAGGACACCTACATTGGGGACTCCCTAGCTGCAGGATTTATATGTCTTTCATCCTCTCCCGCCGGCACAGGGTTCTTCTTTGTGGAGAAGAAGGACAAGACCCTGCGCCCGTGCATCGACTACCGGGGTCTCAATGACATAACGATGAAGAACCGCTACCCACTACCACTCATCTCCTCGGCCTTCGAGCCACTCCAGGGGGCCACCTTGTTTTCCAAGCTGGATCTACAGAATGCCTACCACCTGGTGCAGATATGGGAGGGAGATGAGTGGAAGACCGCCTTCCACACGGCCAGCGGCCACTACGAGTATTTGGTCATGCCATGTGGACTCACCAACGCCCCTGTTGTGTTCCAGGCTCTGGTGAATGATTTTCTCCATGACATGTTGAACCGGTTCGTCTTCGTCTACATTAATGACATCCTTGTCTTCTCCCGCTCCGCCCAAGAACATGTGCTCCACGTCCTACAGGTTCTTCAACACCTCCTGAAAAACCAGCTGTTTGTTAAGACAGGGAAGTGCGAGTTCCATCACTCCACCATCCCCTTTCTGGGGTACATCATCTCCACTGGGAGTGTCCAGATGAATCCCGGGAAGGTGAGAGCGGTGGTGGATTGGCCTCAGCCTTCGTCCAGAGTGCAGCTGCAATGTTTCCTGGGTTTTGTCAACTTCTAGCGCTGCTTCATCCGGGGTTCCAGCACCCTGGCTTCTCCCCTGTCTGCACTCTCCTCTCCCAAGGTTCCGTTCACATGGTCCCCTGCTGTGGACCGGGCGTTCCGGGACCTCAAACACGGCTTCACCACTGCTCCCATCCTGGTTCATCCTGACCCTTCCTGTCAGCTCTTTTTGGAGGCTGATGTGTCGGATGTAGGAGTGGGGGCGGTCCTGTCCCAGTGTTCTGCCCTGGACCTGAAGCTACATCCCTGCGCCTTATTCTCCCATCGCCTCAACGCCACGGAGAGAAACTATGATGTGAAGATGGCGTTGGAGGAGCGGAGGCACTGTCTGGAAGGGGCGGAACACCCTTTTTCATCGTATAGACCGACCACAAAAATCTGGAGTATCTCCACACCGCCAAACACCTCAACTCCAGGCAAGCTAGATGGGCCCTGCTGTTCACACAGTTAAATTTCTCCCTCTTGTCGTGTCTTTGGCATCATTAAAAGTGAAGACTGTTATTTTATCAAATCAATTCTCTGTAATTATTATTATGTGATTAAACTAATCATGTAAATGTAATTAATTAGGAAGTCGGGGCACCACGGAAAATCTTCAGGTTACAAAGTTATAATTTTCAGAATTTAACTCTTCAGATATTTTTATATCTGATCAATTAGTCTTATATTAATGAATTCTTCTTTACCTCACGTCAGTCTCATTCCAAACGTTGTAAATTGTTGGTTATCTGCAGGAACCCAGCCTAAACTATGAATCATCCATACACCAATTGGCTTAATAATTTATTTACTAACTAACTAAATAATCACAGAAATGCACAAACAAACAAACAGTAGATATTGGTTACTAACAAGGATAGGGAAGATTCCCTAGAGGCCTAAGCCGATATGACGGCTTGGTGGACAAAGGGAAGTGGGTGTGGACTGAGAATGAAGCGAGAAAGACAAAAGGGATCACTACACACAGTTGATAATTGTATGAATTGAAATGCTAATCCTTTGCACATGAACGCTCACTCATTCGGGAAGAATTGCAATCAATATATATTTACGCCCATGTGTCGTTGTGATCTTCTTGTTGGAATCTGGTCTGTCTGCTGGAGAGTTCATCCGAGTCTCTCTCTCTCTTTCTGTTTCCATGAAGATCAAAGTCTTTTGTGGTTAGAATGGATACTTCAGAGTACCATTCAGAATTGTTCTCATAGAATAGATGTTTCGGCGGTTGTTTGTATTCTCGTCCCAGGTTTACATAATTTCTAGCTGTAGACTAGTAATTAGTATCTAAGATTTGACCTTATTCTGTAGGGATCGATAGTCTCAGAGTTTAACCATTTCCAGCCGTGTAGCCAATGCTCCACGTGGTATAGTTTTCTAGTTTTGGTACTCAAACCTGTGCCACCTCAGCTTACACAGGGGTATGCATGGTCTGAAGAGGATTTCCTCAAGAGGGGATTTTATTCGTAACAATAGGAAAGGGCTGTTCCATGACACCAGATCATGTCTGTGCTTACGGGGGCGTGCCAATTACTTAGTTAAACTTTACAGGGAATACAATTCTTTCACATTAAAGGTTAAACATCACATTACATAATTTCACAAATAGTTTCATCTTTACTCATTCATTTTATACAAGAATTAGATGCAAACACCATAATTGAGAAATGTACACATTCAGAGATATAGTTATGTGTGTTTCCTGTCCTTCGTGAGGTCACCAAATGAAACACACTCAACATAACTGGAGCTCTTTGGCATCATCTCAACTCGCCGTGTTTGGAGGAGGAGGAATGCTGCCTATGACCCCAAGAACACCATCCCCACCGTCAAACATGGAGGTGGAAACATTATGCTTTGGGGGTGTTTTTCTTCTAAGGGGACAGGACAACTTCACCGCATCAAAGGGACGATGGACGGGGCCATGTACTGTCAAATCTTGGGTGAGAACCTCCTTTCCTCAGCCAGGGCATTGAAAATGGGTCGTGGATGGGTATTCCAGCATGACAATGACCCAAAACACACGGCCAAGGCAACAAAGGAGTGGCTCAAGAAGAAGCACATTAAGGTCCTGGAGTGGCCTAGCCAGTCTCCAGACCTTAATCCCATAGAATATCTGGGGAGGGAGCTGAAGGTTTGAGTTGCCAAACGTCAGCCTCGAAACATGACTTGGAGAAGATCTGCAAAGAGGAGTGGGACAAAATCCCTCCTGAGATGTGTGCAAACCTGGTGGCCAACTACAAGAAACGTCTGACCTCTGACCGGATTTTTTTGTTGTTATTCTGTCTCTCACTGTTCAAATAAACCTACCATTAAAATTATAGACTGGTAATTTATTTGTCAGTGGGCAAACGTACAAAATCAGCAGGGGATCAAATACTTTTTTCCCTCACTGTATAGTTTAATTTTCCCATTTTGGGGATTTAGGAGTTCAACCATGTGAAATCCTTTGTTCACTCTGTGGTCTCTCTTTCTGCATGGCCAGGGGGAGAGAGTCTCCGCCAGGAATTTTCGACCTGAGATAACAGAACCTAGGTGTAGGAAAGAGTGAGAGAGGGGGAAGCCACGATCTATACCCAGAAAGGGCCACGTCATGACACTCTCATATCGTCCGGGATCCAAGAATGTCAAGCCGGATGCACTGTCTCGTCGTTATAGCCCCACGGCCATCCTTCCCACCTCGTGCTTGGTGACGGCACTCAGCTGGGGTATAGGGAAACAGGTCCAGGAGGCACAGCGGTCCCAGCCAAACCCCGGGGGGGGGTCCTGATAACCGGATGTTTGTGCCTGACGCGGTCCGCTCCTCTAGACTGGCCTGCCACCCGGGCACGTCCCTGACGTTGCTGCATACGTCGCTGATTGCACAGTGTGTGCACAAAACAAGACTCCTCGACAAGCTCCGGCTGGTCTCTTCCAACCTCTGCCTGTCCCTCACCGTCCCTGGTCCCACATCTCCCTGGACTTTGTCACAGGTCTTCCTGTATCTGATGGCAACCCCGCCATCCTGACTGTGGTGGATCAGTTTTCCAAGGCTGCCTAGCCATTCCTATCCCAAACTTCGCTCTGCCAAGGAGACGACCCGCCAACCCTACCACCTGGAGTCAGCAACTGGTATGGGTTGAGTACGCTCTCAACACCCTTCCTTGCTCTGCCACGGGTCACTTGCCCTTCGAGTGTTCCTTGGGATATCAGCCTTCACTCTTCCCGAGCAAGAGGAGTAAGTCAGCAATCCCTCTGCCCAGATATACATCCGCCTCTGTCGCCGTACCTGGAAGAGAGCCCGGGCCGCTCTGTTGTAGACCACATCCAGGTATAGGCAACAAGCAGATCGTCACCAGACCCCTGCTCCACGCTATCGGCTCGCGCAGAGTGTATGGCTCTCCACCCAGGACCTGCCCTTCCGGGTGGAGTCCCGTAGACTTTCCCCCTGTTTTATTGGCCCGTTCCCCATCTCTAGAGTATTTAGCCCCACTGCTGTTTGTCTTCTGTTATCCCGTACCCTCTGTATTCACCCTACATTCCATGTGTCTAGGATTAAGCCCGTGTCTCACAGCCCTTTGCCTTCTGTTTCCAAGCCCACCCCTCCTCCCTGTGTCATCGATGGCCATCCGACATACACGGTGAGACGCCTCCTGAATGTTTGACCACGGGGCAGGGATGGGTGGAGGAGAGGTGCTGGGTCTCCGCTAAAGACATTGTGGACCCGGCCCTCATCTCCGACTTTCACCACCGGCACCCCAGTCAACCAGGTATACGCCCAGGTAGGACGCCAGGTAACGCAGCCTTATAATGTCCTGTACTCATGTTCCAGGACAGCACAGGGTTTTTGCCGAGCTGTTTCTCACCATAGAGCTGCCAATGATGACAGATGGTGAAATGGCCAAGGAGTTTTTTTCCACCTTGAGCGGTTTAGGAGACCTCGAGGACCGATGGGAGGTGGGGCCCGATGGGCCCGAGCCAGCTGTAGAATCTATCGTGGCTGACAAAATGGGCCCGAGTCTAAGACACCCTCTCGGTCCGATGAGGGGAGCTCTGAAGATCAGAAACTGAGGTAGGATCCCTCTGGGTTGGAAACACGGTAGAGGACGATGATGCAGCAACCATCAAGGCTAGGGAGGCAAAGCTATTTGATGTCTGGATTGGATTTCCGAAAGCCATCAGCTAGTTGTGAGGCCTGCTGGCGTTACTTCCTGTTCTCCATCTCAACAGGCATGCGGATTAATGTTTGCCCAGTAGGAATAATGGAGGGAGGACAGTCTGGGACGTACTTCCTCTTCTTGGAGCTGCTCCTCTTCTCTTGGACTGGTATTAGTAGTGTGTGGCAAGCACTTAATATAACCTTGACTCATAGTCCATCCTATAATCTTGATGGTGAGTCTGTTGCCAGGGCTTAATGATGGTCAAGTCAGGCTTGAACATCCTCTTGATTGTGATAGTTTCTATATCCGGCTCGAAGGACCATGTAAAAAAGAATAGGGCGTAAACCTGTCCCTCTGAGGACCAAATTAGTTCGCTGGGTTGGATACTGAATCGCCACAAGGCTGCCGGCTAGAGCAGTATGAATGCTGTCTTGACTGGCTTGTCACACACATCACCATCAACCAACACACTGGAGATCTTTAGGGTTCTTTAATGGGTAACTGTAGATAGTGGTTTTAAATAGGTAGAAAAAAGAAAACATTATAGTACACAATGATATGCAATTATGACTGTAAGATGCATACAACACAAAGGCTGGATCAACTTAGCTTACTAGAATATGCAATGTATACGTAATGACTTAAAGCTTTATACAGAAGTGAATACAATCCTGACTTAAATGGTATGTTTTATTATTTACCTTTATTTCGACAGGGAAGTTATATTGAGACAAAAGTCTATTCTGCAAATGAGCCCTGCACATTACAAAAACGAACACATCAATAGGCATGTATAGATACACATAAATATACATACTATACACATGAAATACACATTAAGATACAAAACACAGTCAATTAAAACAAACACATTCTTCATTCTAAAAATCTGTCTGAATTGCCCTAGGGACACCTGTCACGATCTTCATAATGGACAGACCAAGACGCAGCGATGCTTCCAGAATACATTTTAATACGAACGTACTGGGTACAACAACAAAACGTAACGAAGATAATGAAAGTGAACGTAACAAAGACAAGCTAAGCTCAAACAATAACCCACAAACCTAGAGTGAAACCTACAAACATAAATATGGTTCCCAATTAGAGACAACGAGACACAGCTGCCTCTAATTGGGAACCATACCCCAACATAGAACTATGACACCTAGAACTGACAACCCTACACCAAAACGAAACCAAAACGCTCCAGCCTGTCATCTCGGCCTGGGCGTTACAGTACCCCCCTCCAAAGGCGCGGACTCCGGACGCGCCCAAAGGTCCTTGGGGGGGGGGTCTTCGGGTGGGTCCCTTCGTCCCAGGTGGGGGCTCCGGTGCTGGCCGTGCTGGTCTGAAGTCACGCACCGGAGGCCCTGGACCATTTCCTGGAACTCTGGTGCGTGGAGCAGAAGCTGGGCGTACTGGACTCATGATGCTCACTGGAACTCTGGTGCGTGGAGCAGGAACTGGCAGTACTGGACTCGTGATGCTCACGGGAACTCTGGTGCGTGGAGCAGGAACCGGTCGTACTGGACTCGTGATGCTCACTGGAACTCTGGTGCGTGCAGCAGGAACTGGCAGTACCGGACTCGTGATGCTCACTGGAACTCTGGTGCGTGGAGCAGGAACTGGCAGTAC
>QNTS01001382.1:292703-308858 GCA_003317085.1 Hucho hucho
CTCTCATCACTTCTTCTCTCTCCTCCTTTCCTGTCCTCTCTTCTTCTCTCTCCTCCTCTCTTCTCTTCTTCTCTCTCCTCTCCTCATCACTTCTTATCTCTACTCTCCTCTCCTTGAAAGTTATCCAGTGTTTTCATATTGCCCGGCTCAGTGTATTTGGGTTCAGTCGTAAACAGAGGGATTTGTTGAGCTGGTGTCAAGGGGCCAGTTAGATGTGCATGGAGGCATCAGAAGCCCCGATATGACTCGGCTGAGGAACGAACTCCCAACCTTGCAATTTCAGGGCGGACACTAATCACAAGGCCACTGAGTTGAAATAATAATGTGCTGATATTATATAATAATAATAATGTGCTGATACTATATAATAATAATAATAATAATAATGTGATGATACTATATAATAATAATAATATTAATGTGATAATACTATATAATAATAATGTGCAGATAATATATAATAATAAAGTGATGATACTATATAATAATAATAATAATAATAATAATGTGATAATACTATATAATAATAATAATAATAATAATAATAATAATAATAATAATAATAATAATGTGATGATACTATATAATAATAATAATAATAATAATAATAATAATGTGATAATACTATATAATAATAATAATAATAATAATAATAATGTGATGATACTATATAATAATAATAATAATAATAATGTGATAATACTATATAATAATAATAATAATAATGTGATGATACTATATAATAATAATAATAATAATAATAATGTGATGATACTATATAATAATAATAATAATAATAATAAAGTGATGATACTATATAATAATAATAATAATAATAATAATGTGATGATACTATATAATAATAATAATAATAATAATAATAATAATAATAATGTGATAATACTATATAATAATAATAATAATAATAATGTGATGATACTATATAATAATAATAATAATAATAATAATAATAATGTGATGATACTATATAATAATAATAATAATAATAATAATGTGATGATACTATATAATAATAATAATAATAATAATAATAATAATAATAATAATGTGATAATACTATATAATAATAATAATAATAATAATAATAATAATAATAATGTGATAATACTATATAATAATAATAAAGTGATGATACTATATAATAATAATAATAATAATGTGATAATACTATATAATAATAATAATAATAATGTGATAATACAATATAAAAAAAAAATAATAATAATAATAATAATAAAGTGATGATACTATATAATAATAATAATAATAATAATGTGATAATACTATATAATAATAATGTGCAGATACTATATATGTAACGTCTGCTTCCATCTCACACTCTCAAACACATAGATCCCCTGAACGCAGCTCACTCTCCAGATCCCAATCACCTGAATTCTGATCACCTGTATGTCATTTACACACTATTTAGTTCAGTTCTTTGCACCCCATCATTGTGAGGTATTGTTTGTTTTGATACACATTCTATTCGGAGCTCTGTTTATTTCCATATTAGTCCTCCTGTGTAATGTAGTTTTTGGCCATCCTCACTAACAACGCCTTTTTGCCTATTCCCTGCCTGTACTTTTGCCTATCAGATTTCCTGTCGTCAACCTCTTGCCTGATCTCCCAGACTACGTTATTAGACTTTTCCCTGCCTGTGCTAATGCCTTTCTGGAGTCCCTGTGTATGACCTTCTGCCTGTCCCTGGACCCAGCTACCTGCCTCCTCCTGTGGTCCTTTACTAATAAACACCAAATCAAATCAAATCAAATTGTATTGTGATGATACCATATAATAATGTGCAGATACCATATAATAATGTGATGATACCATATAATAATGTGATGATACTATATAATAATGTGATGATACCATATAATAATGTGATGATACTATATAATAATGTGATGATACTATATAATAATGTGATGATACTATATAATATTAATGTGCAGATACCATATAATAATGTGATGATACCATATAATAATGTGATGATACTATATAATATTAATGTGCAGATACCATATAATAATGTGATGATACCATATAATAATGTGATGATACTATATAATATTAATGTGCAGATACCATATAATAATGTGATGATACCATATAATAATGTGATGATACTATATAATATGAATGTGCAGATACCATATAATAATGTGATGATACTATATAATATTAATGTGCAGATACCATATAATAATGTGATGATACTATATAATAATGTGATGATACTATATAATAATGTGATGATACTATATAATAATGTGATGATACTATATAATAATGTGATGATACCATATAATAATGTGATGATACTATATAATAATGTGATGATACTATATAATATTAATGTGCAGATACCATATAATAATGTGATGATACCATATAATAATGTGATGATACTATATAATAATGTGATGATACCATATAATAATGTGATGATACTATATAATATTAATGTGCAGATACCATATAATAATGTGATGATACCATATAATAATGTGATGGTACCATATAATATGAATGTGTAGATACTATATGATAATGTGATGATACTATATAATAATAATGTGCACATACCATATAATAATGTGATGATTGAAATAATAATGTGATGATACCATATAATAATTTGATGATACCATATAATAATGTGATGATACTATATAATATTAATGTGTAGATACCATATAATAATGTGATGATTAAAATAATAATGTGATGATACCATATAATAATGTGATGATGCCATATAATAATGTGATGATACCATATAATAATGTGATGATACTATATAATATGAATGTGCAGATACCATATAATAATGTGATGATACCATATAATAATGTGATGATACTATATAATATGAATGTGCAGATATCATATAATAATTTGATCATACTACATAATATTAATGTGCAGATACCATATAATAATGTGATGATACTATATAATAATGTGATGATACTATATAATAATGTGATGATTCTATATAATAAGGTCTTTGTGTCTCCCTTTCCCTTGTGTTTTGTCATCCTTACTATAAAGATATAGATGTCATCACCTCCAGCATTGTTTACATCGTATAAGAGTAAAAGTCCGTAGATAAGGCTACAAACATTTACGATAAAGCTATGTCCTGTATGTATTCTATATGCATTGTAACTTACAATTGATCGTTGCATCACAGAGAATATAGACATGCATATCTGTGGAATAACAAAGGAAAGAATGTAGTATATTCCACTCTAACAACAATTAAACAGGTACTTGTGTTCATGGATCGCTTCTAAAGACATAATTGTGGTGTTAAGCCATTATTTGTTGAGCTTAGATGCAAGAGTGATCATCTTTCTCTCGTTAACAGAAGTGCTTCCTTGTTGACAAATGTGAATTTCGGAGGACATTGCTGTTCCTCTATTTCCATATTACCCACCAGAGGAAATAACTAGGGCTGTTTGGAGAAGATGTATGTGTGTTGGTGTGTGTTCGCTCCTACTAACACATTCTCAAGTGGTAAAAATCAATATTGAGCTATATATTTTTTTTTTTCTCAAAACAGAAAACTGGACAGTTAAACTGATGTTCATGTTATGTTAGACTTTAATGAAGGTAGTGAACGAGATATGGAAACAGACACAGCCAATTGATATCAGTGTATTTCTTTTTACCACAGTATTGATGAGTAATAAAATTATAATCAATAATCAAGCTCCAATGTTGCCTCATCTCCCCATGTTCATTAAACATATTTCTCCTGTGACAGGAGGGAAGGTGAATCACAAAATCTATTTTTCCGAGACCCAAGGAAAGAGGCCAGTATATGGTATATGCGCTAGTGTCAGCCAGAATTAAGACAATTTAACATTTTGAAATCAATGGCATCTTGTACTGTACTATTTAGACTATGGCGTTGGAGTGCACGTAGAGTCTGAACATAACATACTCTACGGGCATATCAAAGTCACAGGGATCTGTGCTACTTTTAGAGTAAGGATCCAATTTGTAAGCTTTACCAACAGAGTGAATGCGAAAATAGATTCAAAATGCTCACCCTCTGCTGGTGATTTGCAGAATGTGCAATTATACAAGTAAAAGGAGGGCTATGATTGGTTACATTGTCTACTATGCCAATTTATCTGTATGAAATGGGCCATAACTTTAAAATTAGCAGAGATCCCGCTCTTAAACTTTGATATGCCCATATAGTATATTAAATATAAAGAAACATTTGCCAAATCAAAAATATAAATGTTCAATATTCATGTTTATATATTTTCTTAATATTCATAAATGAATGTATTTGTTTTTATTGAAATCGAAATACCACTCATATTACAGCGCAAGCGGTAAAGCTTCATATGATATCAATTGCTTTGTAGCATCTACAGATGAAACATTATGGCATCTTAAAGGACTTAAGCTTTGATGAATTATTTCTCAATTATGCTTTTAGATACAAATGTCAAATATACAGTGCCTTCGGAAAGTATTCAGACTCCTTGACTTTTTCCACATTTTGTTACGTTACAGACTTATTCTAAAATGGATTAAATAAATACAAAACCTCAGCAATCTACATACAATACACCATAATGAATAAGCGAAAACAGGTTTTTACAAATTTTTGCACATTTATAAAACCAAAAGAAACTTATTTACATAAGTATTCAGACCATTTGCTATGACACTCGAAATTGAGCTCAGGTGCATCCTGTTTCCATTGACCATCCTTGAGATGTTTCAACAACTTGATTGAAGTCCACCTGTGGAAAATTTAATTGATTGGTTATAATTTGGAAAGGCACACACCTGTCTATATAAGGTCCCACAGTTGACAGTGCATGTCAGAGCAAAAACCAAGCTAGGAGGTCGAAGGAAATGTCTGTAGAGCTCTGAGAATCAAATCAAATCAAATGTTATTGGTCACATACACATGTTTAGCAGATGTTATTGCGGGTGCAGCGAAATGGTTGTGTTTCTAGCTCTGACAGTGCAGTATTATCTAACAAGTAATATCTAACAGTTTCACAACATATACCCAATACACACAAATCTAAGTAAAGGAATGGAATTAAGAATATATAAATATATGGACAAGCAATGTCAGAGCGGCATAGACTACATACATACATACATACATATATACAGTAGAATAGAATATAATACGATATACAGTGAGGGAAAAAAGTATTTGATCCCTTGCTGATTTTGTACGTTTGCCCACTGACAAAGAAATTATCAGTCTATAATTTTAATGGTAGGTTTATTTGAACAGTGAGAGACAGAATGACTGAAATCCTACAGCGCCCGCAAGGTCCCCCTGCTCAAGAAAGCACATATACATGCCCGTCTGAAGTTTGCCAATGAACATCTGAATGATTCAGAGGACAACTGGGTGAAAGTGTTGTGGTCAGATGAGACCAAAATGGAGCTCTTTGGCATCAACTCAACTCGCCGTGTTTGGAGGAGGAGGAATGCTGCCTATGACCCCAAGAACACCATCCCCATCGTCAAACATGGAGGTGGAAACATTATGCTTTGGGGGTGTTTTTCTTCTAAGGGGACAGGACAACTTCACCGCATCAAAAGGACAATGGACGGGGCCATGTACTGTCAAATCTTGAGTGAGAACCTCCTTCCCTCAGCCAGGGCATTGAAAATGGGTCGTGGATGGGTATTCCAGCATGACAATGACCCAAAACACACGGCCAAGGCAACAAAGGAGTGGCTCAAGAAGAAGCACATTAAGGTCCTGGAGTGGCCTAGCCAGTCTCCAGACCTTAATCCCATAGAAAATCTGTGGAGGCAGCTGAAGGTTCGAGTTGCCAAACGTCAGCCTCGAAACCTTAATGACTTGGAGAAGATCTGCAAAGAGGAGTGGGACAAAATCCCTCCTAAGATGTGTGCAAACCTGGTGGCCAACTACAAGAAACGTCTGACCTCTGTGATTGCCAACAAGGGTTTTGCCACCAAGTACTAAGTAATGTTTTGCAGAGGGGTCAAATACTTATTTCCCTCATTAAAATGCAAATCAATTTATAATTTTTTTTTTTTTGTTGTCATTCTGTCTCTCACTGTTCAAATAAACCTACCATGAAAATTATAGACTGATCATTTCTTTGTCAGTGGGCAAACGTACAAAATCAGCAGGGGATCAAATACTTTTTCCCCTCACTGTATACATATGAGATGAGTAATGCAAAATATGTAAACATTATTAAAGTGACTAGTGTTCTATTTATTAAAGTGGCTAGTGTTGGGCAGACTGCACTACCCTCTGGAGAGCCCTGCGGTTGCGGTGCAGTTGCCGTACCAGGCGGTGATATAGCCAGACAGGATGCTCTCATTTGTGCCAAGCCACATTTCTTCAGCCTCCTGGGGCTGGTCCGTCATGACCCAGTTGCACAGGGCAGGGTTCAGACCCAGGGCATCTAGCTTAATTATGAGCTTGGAGGGTACCATGGTGTTGAATGCTGAGCTATAGTTAATGAACAGCATTCTTAAATAGATATTCCTCTTGTCCAGATGGGATAGGGCAGTGTGCAGTGCGATGGCGATTGCATCGTCTGTGGATCTATCAGGGCGTTAAGTAAATTGAAGTGGGTCTAGGGTGACAGGTAAGATAGAGGTGATATGATCCTTGACTAGTCTCTCAAAGCACTTCATGATGACAGAAGTGAGTGCTACGGACTATAGTAATTTAGTTCAGTTACCTTTGCTTTCTTGGGTACAGGAACAATGGTGGCCATCTTGAAGCATGTGGGGACAACAGACTGGGATAGGGAGAGATTGAATATTTCCATGCGCATGCTCTGAGGACACGGCTAGGGATGCTGTCTGGGCCGGCAGCCTTGCGAGGGTTAACAAGCTTAAATGTCTTACTCACGTCGGCCACGGAGAAGGCGAGCCCACAGTCCTTGGTAACAGGCCGCGTCGGTGGCACAGTGTTATCCTCAAAGCAGGCGAAGAAGGTGTTTAGCTTGTCCGGAAGCAAGACGTCGGTGTCCGCGATGTGGCTGGTTTTCCTTTTGTAATCTGTGATTGTCTGTAGACCCTGCCACATACGTCTCGTGTCTGAGCCGTTGAATTGCAACTCCACTTTGTCTCTATACTGACGTTTTGCATGTTTGATTGCCTTGCGGAAGAAATAACTACACTGTTTGTATTCTGCCATATTCCCAGTCACCTTGCCATGGTTAAATGCGGTGGTTTGCGCTTTCAGTTTTGCGCAAATGCTGCCATCTAACCACGGTTTCTGGTTAGGGTAGGTCTTAATAGTCACAGTGGGTACAACATCTCCTATACACTTCCTGATAAACTCAGTCACCGTATCAGTATATTTGTCAATATTATTCTCGGAAGCTACCAGGAACATATCCCAGTCCGCGTGATCAAAGCATTCTTGAAGTGTGGATTCCGATTGGTCCGAATAGTCCTTAGCACGGATACTTCCTGTTTGAGTTTCTGCCTATAGGAAGGGAGGAGCAAAATGGAGTTGTGGTCAGATTTGCCCAAAAGGAGAGACAAGATTGTGTTGAGGCGCAGATCTGGGGAAAGGTACCGAAAGATTTCTGCAGCGTTGAAGGTGACCAAGAACCCGATGGTCACTCTGACAGAGCTCTAGAGTTCCTCTGTGGAGATGGGAGAACATTCCAGAAGGACAACCATCTCTGCAGCACTCCACCAATCAGGCCTTTATGGTAGAGTGGCCAGACAGAAGCCACTCCTCAGTAAAAGGCACATGACAGCCCACTTGGAGTTTGCCAAAAGGCACCTAAAGACTCTCAGACCATGAGAAACAAGTTTCTCTGGTCTGATGAAACCAAGATTGAACTCTTTGCCCTGAATGCCAGGCGTCACGTCTGGAAGAAACCTGGCACCAACCCTATGGTGAAGCATGATGGTGGCAGCTGTTTTTCAGTGGCAGGGACTGGGAGACTAGTATCGATCGAGGCAAAGATGAACGGAGCAAAGTACAAGAGATCCTTGATGAAAGCCTGCTCCAGACTTGGGTGAAGGTTCACCTTCCAACAGGATAACGACCCTAAGTACACAGCCAAGACAATAAGGTAGTGGCTTCGGGACAAGCCTCTGAATGTCCTTCAGTGACCCAGCCAAAGGCCGGACTTGAACCCAATCGAACATCTCTGGAGAGACCTGAAAATAGCTGTGCAGCAATGCTCCCCTTCCAACCTGACAGAGCTTGT
Source organism: Hucho hucho (assembly GCA_003317085.1). NCBI lineage: Eukaryota > Metazoa > Chordata > Actinopteri > Salmoniformes > Salmonidae > Hucho > Hucho hucho. The sequence continues at coordinate 300,950 of QNTS01001382.1, forward strand.
CGCGTCATAGCCAAGACGACTTGATGCTGTAATCGCTGTCAAAAGTGCTTCAACAAAGTACTGAGTAAAGGGTCTGAATACTTATGTAAATGTGATATTTCATTTGAATTTATTTTTATGAATTAGCAAAAAATTCTAAAAACTTGTTTTTGCTTTGTCATTATGGGGTATTGTGTGTAGATTGATAAGAAATTTTTTTTTAATCAATTTTAGATTAAGGCTGTAACGTAACAAATTGTGGAAAATGTCAAGGGGTCTGAATACAACAATCGTTCCTCAAAAGGATGGATTACATTTCGTGTTTTGTCTGGGTTTCGTGACAAATCACCCAATAGTCACCTTTAATTACACCTTCTTTTTTAAGAACTGATTTGATTGGTCAAAAGACCAATTAGTAAAAAAAGAAAATATCAGAATTGGTCTGCATGTGTAAAGACATTTCTCAGGCGCTGTGACATGTATTTCACCAAGGAATGTGTTCGGAACTGGGCAGCCTGGGATGTCACCAGATAGTCATTATTCTGAAGCCGACTCGTAACTGGGAGGTGTGCAGAGAGATCATTAGGGTTATTGACACTAATGTTATAAATGGTATGTCTACAGAACAAGGAAAGAAATAGGTGTTTAATGAACAATCATTCTTAGCTGTGTCATTGTCGAGGAGAATTCCGTGATAATGCCCCAGGTACAATCCTTCATTTGTTTTTCAGTCAAAGGGTAGTACTGCCACTTTTTGGTTGGAAAGCTGAAGGATGGGGCTGGATAAATAAAACCACTCTCAAATTCATAGATGGAGTTATGGATGCAAGGACTGGGTGTCCAAACTTGGTATGGGACATTAAAGAACCACAGAATGTCCAATACTTATTGTTCATATTACACCCGAGTGCCTCGGTGTCACGTCCTGGCCATAGATAGCCCTTTTTGGCTTCTTTATGGTGTAATTGGTCAGGACGTGACCGGGGGGGTTTAGGGTTCTATGTTGTATTTCTATGTTGGTTTGGTTTGGGTTCCCAATTAGAGGCAGCTGTTAGTCGTTGTCTCTAATTGGGAATCCTATTTAGTTTGTTCAGTCCCCCACCTGTGTTGTGGGATATTGTTTATTGTGTGTAGTTGCTGTGTTGTGCTACACAGTGCGTTACGGTCCTTGGCACTGTATTGTTTTTGGTGAGTTTCATTGATTAAAATTGTTTAACTCAACCCTGCACGCTGCGCCTTGGTCTACTCATGTCAGCGATCGTGACACTCGGTCACAAAACAATTCAGGTTTGCTAATGTACACCCATAAAGTATATAATTAACAATATCATGACATTGGGTAATTGGGAGAATGAAAAGGTAGAGAAACAAACATGTGGTTAGTGAAGCATAAAGAACAAGTAATTATGGATGGAGAGACATTAAACATGACATGACAGGGAGCTGTGGCACACACAAACACACACACACACACACACAGGGTGTCTCTCTCTGCCATCTCCAGTAGCAGACATAGATGCAGTAATTGGTATGTGAAGCGAGGAGGAATCAAGTAGGAGAGCGAGAGAGCGAGGAGATAACAAATTACACAGTTCTGTCTGCTCTGTTCTCATTATAGATACATTGGCTTTACATTGGAGGACAGAGCAGAGGGCAGTTAAATCTAAAGTTAAAGTTAACACCCTAAAGATACACTATGCAGAAATTGCTCCATTTCCTGGGTGCAGAAATTCTAATAGTTTGCCTAATTTCAGTTTGTGACAAAACAAGCAAGTATAGTGTAGAGAATCATTGTACAATCTAAACTGCTGTGAAATATATTTTCCATAACCAAAAATATTGTATTTTCAGCTGTTTGAAGCTGGTGTACAAAACCAAAAGTAAAAGATGCAAAAATGAAACTTAATCACAGGAAGCATAGACATAGTGCACAGATCCACCGCTTCTTAGACAGATGATGACAGATCTATAACAAAAATGTATATGTAAAAAAAAAAAAAAAGTTTACCTTTATTTAACTAGGCAAGTCAGTTAAGAACAAATTCTATGTGAATTTGGTTGCTTTGCCAATACATTTACATATTGCAGCTTTTAATGGTTTGGTTGTTCAAACTAAAGCTTCAAAGTCCCTGATGCCTTTATCAAGAACAGACCGACCTAGTGGAAGGAAGATGTGGAATGATGTTGCATATTTTATTCTCTATACATACGATTGTTCCAGTTCATATCAGTGGCTATGCATCTAACACTAATAGTGTACACTTAAAATGTACATCTTAAATGCTAAAAATACTGTGAAAAACATTTTATTTTCTGTGATTTATGTTGTGTCTGTGAGGGCACATTTACCTATTGTCATTACGGATATTGTCATTATAGTCGTGAGCAGCCCTGGTGGAAGTTAATGTCTGGTGATGCAGTGCCACCTATTGTCCTGTCATGTAGCTGCTCTGTTCTGATGGAGAACCCAGAGTTCTCTGAAACCTGTTCTGGTGGAGAACCCAGAGTTCTCTGAAACCTGTTCTGATGGAGAACCCAGAGTGCTCTGAAACCTGTTCTGGTGGAGAACCCAGAGTGCTCTGAAACCTGTTCTGGTGGAGAACCCAGAGTGCTCTGAAACCTGTTCTGATGGAGAACCAAGTGCTCTGAAACCTGTTCTGATGGAGAACCCAGAGTGCTCTGAAACCTGTTCTGATGGAGAACCCAGAGTGCTCTGAAACCTGTTCTGATGGAGAACCCAGAGTGCTCTGAAACCTGTTCTGATGGAGAACCCAGAGTGCTCTGAAACCTGTTCTGATGGAGAACCCAGAGTGCTCTGAAACCTTCCTCTACTGAGTCATAGTTCATTAAGGAAAAGAAAAACAAGCTTTTCTTATTGGACATGTTCAGACAGCATCTCCCTGTATCATTCCATTTTATTTTGTTTGGTGCCTCCTGAACACAACTCTGGTTCTAGTGATTTAGTACACAGTTTGTGATCTGACATAGACATGCTGCACAGGCTACAGAGTTCAGTCATTGGTTTGGACAAGGATTCCTAATGTACTTTACCAAAGTTCAATCAGGAAGGCTGGTCTGAATGCTTGTTTAACTTCATCCAGTAAACATAACATAATTCACTCAATTTCCAGTTCTAGGGGCATAGTGGGAATGAATACAAACGTATCATCATCAGCATAGCATCTTGTTTTGCCTCCTCTTTCCTATTAGCTATGTGTGGAATGTCATTCCCCTATTTACCTTATAGCCTATAAGCATGGCGCAGTAATGCACGTTCCTCACGTTTGCTGTGTAGCCATTTCCTGCAGTCAAATTTACCTAGTGGCCTCATGGGTGGAATGTTATTAATATTTTTCATAATTCCAAAAATGTATAAACATTATTTCAAAAACCCAGCTGAAAATCCGGTGTTTCTACGTCAATTTCTTTTTGTCTTCTGTGATGTATATAAAGTGTATTATTGAGATGCAAACTCAAAATTAAATACATTTCAACTCTATATTTGACATTGTACAGGCGTCTTCTTTTTTTTAAAGCCCATTACGATGTGTGTGAGGTGTATACTAGCTGATTTAGCCCACTGCAGTAAAAGGATATGTTCTGCATACAATGCATAGGCTTAGCTATTATAATATACTGAAGCCTTCATTGTAGTGGCTATCGTGCACAAATCAATCAAATCAAATGTTATTGTCATATGTACAGGATAGTGGTGCAGGATTCACAGTTCAATGAAATGCTTACTGGTGGCAATCTTATTCACTTGTCATGTTACATCTTGCCTGAAATGATTTGCAAGCTTCAAAACATCCTACCCAACTAACAATGGTTGGTCTCACAGTCAATGTTCCCTCAGGTCACTGAGCAAATTTCAGGTCTGCTTAGCGCAAACTTGAAGTTGTGAAAGTTCTGTGCAACTTCCGGTGCTCGTTACTGTGAACACTTTGGCTGTACCCGCTTTAAGTTAGTTTAAACAGTGGTCAGGTAGGCTACTGTGGCTATTTGATCATAATATTGGCCTACCACAGCGGTATACCATAAAAAACTATGGAGAAAATGCATCCCATAACAGCTGTTCTATCATTCTGCCTACAGTAACAGCCAATGTGTGGTGTTCAATGTAGGCCTACATTCCATGATACTTTTGAAAAAAACATCTAGGGCTTGACATTAACCTGTTTATCCACTTGTCCTTCAGACAATGAGGTAACTGAAAATGTTGTTGTGTTGTTTGATGCAATAAACCACATTACAAAATAAAATGCATTATTATTCCCATACCATTATTACAGAGAATCAGACAAATTATGCTACCCTCTGCCTATTGGCTACTTAGCTTCTTCAAACCTGTCTCAAAATACAACACTGCCCCTTAAAGACAAAAGAAAAGCTTGATACCTGACTCGCTTTTCAAAGATGTCTAGAAATGTACACGTTTTGTGTTCTTGTATGAAGCAATCACTCCCCTATTGCTGACTACACATCATCTATATCTGGACTAATAACTCACTAACTAGCAAAGGATATGAACAAATGTACACACGTTGCTACATGTAGCTCTCGCTTTGATCTCAAAACAAGCTCATCTACTCACGACGGCTCACGGCTCATCCTGTAAACACAGTCCAGTTCAAAGTGAATGCCACAAATCCATATATGACAATGTTCTATTTGCATATAGGCCTACTGCAGCTCTGATTGGTTATGGGGCACCGGTCTGTGTAGAGTACGGGCCTGAGTCTTGCCTGTCAATGCAATAGAATCCTACTCTGATGCGTTCTGCCTACAACAAAATCTCTTGCATAGTTAGTTTTGCATACTAAGTCTTGCATAGTTCTTTTGCTTTAGTATGTGCATTAAAAGTGGCTAATATTGTGTTGATTCGATCACATCATCTGGCTCCGAGGATCTTCCCTCGGAGACAAGGCCATTCTCCAAACTATTTAATAAAATGTCATATTGCATTCCATCTTTGCTGTTCATTCAGTTAAGCCTGTTGAAATGTAGTAGTGTCATATCATCATGGTCTACTTGCACATCAACTGTCTGGTACTCTCAGCAATGTTAGGCTACCATCTTTTATGAGAGACCAAAACATTGCAGATGAAACAAATGAAACAGGTTGACCTGTAAGATACATTTGCAAAGTTTGTTTAATGGATTAATTCCAGTCACCAGTCACTCCCTTATGATCAGGCCAGGCCCATCATGATTACATTCCTCCCCCACGGGTTGGCTCCTGTGCCTGGCTACCATCCCATCTGGCTGGGCAACTTCCATATGAATCATCATTGGTCACTTGGCTCTAAGGAGTGGGGGACAGTTAGTCATGGCTAGGGCGTTGGTTGGTGCACTTTATAATAACCTAACCGTGGGTGCAGCTGGACTGGAAACAATATTGAGGGAATAGTGTGAGGTGTAACTGGGGGACAAGTTAACTGTAAATGTAAAAAAAAAATACACAAACAATGAAGAGATGGAAAAGGCAGGAATAACCTGAATTATGTTGAGAAAACTGGGCCAAAACAGGGTTTGTTGGTTTACGAAGAGCTAAAGAGGAATCGATCAAGTCAGAATAGTCAAGACATTACCTTATATTATTAATATTGAGCCCTACAGTCTAACTGTTATGGGTTATGGTACATTTCAAAGTCCCTGGATACCTGAGTAGGTGTTAAACAGTGGAGATTGGACGTTTTTCCACTAGAGGGCGCCCAAAGACCCCGAAATCTCCAGCCTGTTCAACCCCTCCTACCTATAGTGCTGTGTATGTACTGTAGGTCTACTGTACATGCAGTGCCTTCGGAAAGTATTCAGACCCCTTGACTTTTCCAAAAAAAATTACATTACAGCCTTATTTTAAAAGGGATTAAATGAAACAATCCTCAGCAATCTACACATAATACTGTGACAAAGCAAAAATAACATAGCAAAAACAGGTTAAGACTTTTTTGCAAATGCATAAAAATAAGAAGCAGAAATTCCTTATTTACATAAGTATTCAGAACCTTTGCTATGAGACTCAAAACTGATCATCCTTGAGATATTTCTACAACTTGATTGGAGTCCACCTTGTGGTAAATTCAATTGATTGGACATGATTTGGAAACAGATCTGGGGAAAGGTTCCAAAAAATTGAAGGTCCCCAAGAACACGGTGGCCTCCATCATTCTTAAATGGAAGAAGTTTGTAACCACCAAGGCTCTTCCTAGAGCTGGCCGCCCGGCAAACTGAGTAATCGGGGGAGAAGGGCCTTGGTCAGGGAGGTGACCAAAAACCCGATGGTCATTCTGACAGAGCTCTAGAGTTCCTCTGTGGAGATGAGAGAACCTTCCAGAAGGACAACCATCTCTGCAGCACTCCACCAATCAGACCTTTATGGTAGAGTGGCTAGATGGAAGCCACTCTTCAGTAAAAGGCACATGACAGCTCACTTGGAGTTTGCCAAAAGGCACCTAAAGACTCTCAGACCATGAGAAACAAGATTCTCAAACTCTTTGGCCTGAATTCCAGGCGTCACGTCTGGAGGAAACCTGGCACCATCCTTACGGTGAAGCATGGTGGTGGCAGCATCATGCTGTGAGGATGTTTTCAGTGGCCGGTCCGGGTAGACTAGTCAGGATCGAGGCAAAGATGAACGGAGCAAAGTACAGAGAGATCCTTGATGAAAGCCTGCCCCAGGACTTCAGACTAGGGTGAAAGTTCACCTTCCTACAGGACAACGACCCTAAGCACACAGCCAAGGCAATGCAGGAGTGGCTTCGGGACAAGCCTCAGAATGTCTTTGAGTGGCCCAGCCAGAGCCCGGACTTGAACTCGATGGAACATCTCTGGAGAGACCTGAAAATAGCTGTGCAGCGACGCTCCCCATCCAACCTGACAGAACTTGAGAGGGTCTGCAGACTCCCCAAATACAGGTGTGCCAAGCTTGTAGCGTCATACCCAATAAGACTTGATGCTGTTATTGCTGCCAAAGGTGCTTCAACAAAGTACTGAGTAAAGGGTCTGAATAATTATGTAAATGTGATATCTCCGTATTTTTTTATTTATAAATTAGCAAACATTTCTAAAAACCTCTTTTTGCTTTGTCATTATGGGGTATTGTGTGTAGATTGATGAGTGAAAACAATAATTTAATACATTTTAGAATCAGGCTGTAACGTAACAAAATGTAGAAAAAGTCAAGGGGTCTGAATACTTTCCGAAGGCACTGTAAGTAGTTAAGTGGGATTTTCAAGTATTGTAATTGAACTGTAACCATACAGCTATATATATATATATATATATAACGTACATTACATATCTAAAGTTTCCAATTCACATTACAGAATGTAGTATATAGAGTGAAAGTTAATAAAATACACAAGAATGTAGCTATATACAGGGAGTACTAGTACCAGATCAATGTGCAGGGGTACAAGGTATTTGAAGTAGACAAGTACTGTACATAAAGCCAGGATATAGTGAATAGGCATCAGGATAGTGACTAGGCATCAGGGTAGATAATGATAAGGTATTTGAGGTAGATATGTACATGAAGGCAGGGTAAAGTGACTAGACATCAGGATAGATAATAATAAGGTATTTGAGGTAGATATGTACATGAAGGCAGGGTAAAGTGACTAGGCATCAGGATAGATAATAATAAGGTATTTGAGGTAGATATGTACATGAAGGCAGGGTAAAGTGACTAGGCATCAGGATAGATAATAATAAGGTATTTGAGGTAGATATGTACATGAAGGCAGGGTAAAGTGACTAGGCATCAGGATAGATAATAATAAGGTATTTGAGGTATATATGTACATGAAGGCAGGGTAAAGTGACTAGGCATCAGGATAGATAATAATAAGGTATTTGAGGTAGATATGTACATGAAGGCAGGGTAAAGTGACTAGGCATCAGGATAGATAATAATAAGGTATTTGAG
>QNTS01001382.1:309465-323446 GCA_003317085.1 Hucho hucho
AGGCATCGGGATAGATAATAATAAGGTATTTGAGGTAGATATGTACATGAAGGCAGGGTAAAGTGACTAGGCGTCAGGATAGATAATAATAAGGTATTTGAGGTAGATGTGTACATGAAGGCAGGGTAAAGTGACTAGACATCAGGATAGATAATAATAACAGTAAAATAAAGAATAGAGAAGCAGCAGCATATGATGACTGTGTCTATGTGTGTGTGTGTGTGTGTGTGTGTGTGTGTGTGTGTGTGTGTGTGTGTGTGTGTGTGTGTGTGTGTGTGTGTGTGTGTGTGTGTGTGTGTGTGTGTGTGTGTGTGTGTGTGAATGTGTCTGGGTTTTTGTGAGAGTGTCAGTGTAGTGTGTGTGTGACTGAGTGTGTGTATATAGTGTGTATGTATAGTCTTGTGGGTGTGTAAGATATGGTCAGTTCAGATTGTCCGTGTAACAATTTAATGAACTATTTAGCAGTCTTATGGCTATTTAGCAGTCTTATTGCTATTTAGCTGTCTTATGGCTATGTAGCAGTCTTATGGCTATGTAGCAGTCTTATTGCTATTTAGCTGTCTTATGGCTATGTAGCAGTCTTATGGCTATGTAGCAGTCTTATGGCTATGTAGCAGTCTTATTGCTATTTAGCTGTCTTATGGCTATGTAGCAGTCTTATGACTATTTAGCAGTCTTATTGCTATTTAGCTGTCTTATGGCTATTTAGCAGTCTTATTGCTATTTAGCTGTCTTATGGCTATTTAGCAGTCTTATTGCTATTTAGCAGTCTTGTGGCTATTTAGCAGTCTTATTGCTATTTAGCAGTCTTGTGGCTATTTAGCAGTCTTATTGCTATTTAGCAGTCTTATTGCTTGGGGGGTAGAAGCTGTCGCGGAGCCTGTTGGTCCGAGAGCAGATGCTCCGGTACCATTTGCCGAATGGTAGCAGTGAACTTGGGTGAACTTGGCTTGGGTGGCTGAAGTCTTTGGCAATTTTTCGGGCCTTCCTCTGACACCGCATGATATAGAGGTCCTGGATGGAAGGGACCTCGGCCCCAGTGATGTACTGGCCCATCCGCACCACCCTCTGTAGCGCTTTGCGGTCGAGGACGGTGCATTTACTGTACCAAGTGTCAATGCAGCCAGTCAAGATGCTTTCAATGGTGCATCTGTATAACTTTTTGAGGATCCGAGAGCCCATGCCATCCTTCATGCTGAGTCATATCCAGCAGCTGCAGAGTGTCTACCTGCCTGTCCTGTACCCCTCCACTGCAGAGGGTTTACCTGCCTGTCCTGTACCCCTCCACTGCAGAGTGTCTACCTGCCTGTCCTGTACCCCTTCACTGCAGTGTCTACCTGCCTGTCCTGTACCCCTCCACTGCAGAGTGTCTACCTGCCTGTCCTGTACCCCTCCACTGCAGAGGGTCTGCTGCCTGTCCTGTACCCCTCCGGGAGACACCCGGTGGATGGAGGAGGAGGAGGGAGACACCGGTGGAGGGAGGAGGAGGAGGGAGACACCGGTGGAGGGAGGAGGAGGAGACACTGGTGGAGGAAGGAGGAGGAGACACTGGTGGAGGAAGGAGGGCAGAAACACTGGTGGAGGAAGGAGGAGGAGATACCAAAAAAACTGGTATTTTCACTCACAATAGATTTATGAGGAAGGTAGGATCTATGGCCACTAATACTTTTTACATACCTGCATATATTTAAAGCTCTGTGAATCATTTGCATATTGGGACACACACCAAACCCAAAGCAATGTATTATTGTGTTGATGTTTGTGAGAGAGATACTCCTAGTAATTAATGTCTATTTAAAACACAGGTCATTTCACCAGATCTATTGATAGTATTTATATACTAGCGTACATTTAAAGCTCTGTGAATCACTTGTATGCAAACACACTGAAAGCAGTTGTTGGGGCAATACCCCTCCCCCTACGCCCATGCCTGTAGCATTATTTCCCTTGATCTCAGATCTTCCCACTGACTTCCACCCAAACTTGGCTTCATGCATTACTGTTGCAGTGGTAACAAACACACAACAAACAGTGTCTAGTTAGCCAAGTTTCAAGTGAATTTACATCCTTCCTAATGAGGATAGGCAAATCTATTCGATATGTTCCCTTGGGTTTCGCCCAGGGGGTTCCCTCTTAGTTCAGTAACGTCTGTTTTCAGTAAAAGTACTGTTAAAACAAGCTGGAAGCAAAACATTTGAATGATGATAGCTTGAAGAATTGCCTAATAGCAATAACAGCCTAAAGATAGGGTCATATATTTACTCAGTAACTAAGATGGCAGTTAAGATCCATTCTTTTAAAATCCTTACAATGTCAATGGAAAACAAAAGGTTCAATGATGCTTAATGACTTAATGTACATGTAATTAGCAACCCTGCAGATAACTGGACATACTGTAACTAGAAAACGTTGTCAATAAGAATTGTCTTCAATATAGTATCTCCTCATAAAGCATCTTGGAGTAGGGGTGCTGATCTAGGATCAGGTGACATCTGTTCATGAATTGTTATTCATTATGGTCTAAAAGGCTAAACTGATCCTAGATCATGCAACAATTCTAATCTGAGACACGGCCCTCGGTTCCTTATATGTTTGGATTCAGTTGGTTGTACTTGATGCTTCTAGGCTAACTTTAGTTCAAAGTTGAATGTATATTTTGTGTCGGTACTGAATGCTAGCCAATAACTAGGCTTACATCTTAATTCTTCCTGACAGGTGAAAAGAGAACGCCATGGTAACAGGACATGGAGAAGTGCATATTTTATATAAGATGTATATATTTACGTTTGTTGAAATTGCTACAAACAGAAACTCCTCAACTTGGATGCTTGCAATTATTATGAAGTGCATACACTTTCTGTGTAATACTGCAGCTTTGAAAAAAGGAGACAAGCATTATTAAGCATAATAAGGAAGATCTTAGAGTAACTGTCCAGTGGAAATCTCACTTTAAAAAGTGTATATTCTGTTAACTTATACCCAAATAATGTTGTTGACTCATCCTCTACCATTTGAGGCCAAAGCATAAATTGGAGGAGAAAAAAGAACACTTCAGAAACCCCACCTCAAAGTTGTATCTCAAACAGTGCTTGCCATTTGCTCATAGAGGAGGATAAGCTGGCCAATTAGTGTCTACTCACATGAATATTTTTAATGACCGGTATACGCCCACACCATTCTGTTGTTGGTACGCCCACACCATTCTGTTGTTGGTACGCTCACACCATTCTGTTGTTGGTACGCCCACACCATTCTGTTGTTGGTACGCCCACACCATTCTGTTGTTGGTACGCCCACACCATTCCGGCACAGACTTAATTACCATGTTTTGGAAGTAAAACCATTTCACTCATATTGTAAGTAATTATAGGTCATATTTCATAGAAATGTGGAAACACTGGGCAGTTACTTTAATTAAGCATGTATTATTATTATTTAAATGTATTCTAATTTACATAAATAGATGGTCCAAAAATATATCGTTTTAATAAAACTAGATAATCATGTTGCTTGATTTTGATAAGTGATACATTTACCAAATGCATTTATCAAAACACTGTACAGGTAAATGCTATTATGGAAGAATTCACAGAACAGTGCTCTAAAAACAGCAGTGACGGGTACATAAAAAGTTAATTTCAAATATATTTTATTCTTTATGTTGTAAAAGACAATACAAAACATTTAAAAGCATTTTATTTACAAATGTACAACATTTAAGATTATATAACATATTTTGTCTATAAACAAAAAAATCTTTGTTCAGAGTTACTCATTTCTTTAAAAAAATAATATGAATGTCTCATATAACATTATTGCACTTTGCGACCACAGCGCGTTGAGAGATTGCCATCACCAATGAGGAGCAAAGTAATTCACCTGATTAAAGTCAAATTGTGGAAGAAGAGAGGTCTCCCGGAAACTCACAGACAAGACCACCACACTTTGATACTCTTATCGGTTTTCTTTTTGAAATCTTTGGTACCTTTTAATATAGTCAAGTCTTTGAGCACCATCCTGTAACATATACATTTAATTTGTACCTGAAGTCAATGGCATGGAAGAATAGAGTAATATAAATATAAATGTATAATACAGTATATTGAACAGTAGGAACTTGACAAACAAAGACAAATGGACTGTTTCTGATTGAATAGATAGAAGGCCTCTTAGGATGTGTTTCGTCACTTCTGTGTTCTGTCTGAGTTTCTTGTTTCCCTGATAACCAATACAGGGATTGACATTAAGGGCCAGGGTCAAGTGAACTAAACAGTCGCGCAAGTTGAGCCTGCTCTGAGGTTGACCCATTGTTGCAGTGAAAACAACCAAACTGCTAAGACTTCCAGTAGCCTAAAAGTGATCTTTCTGGTTCCTCCCCATTATTTGACTGAAAGACAGATAATGTATGGCATTTATAGCAGTCGGGCAAGTTGAGCTTGCTCTGAGAAAGTTTTTACTTATAATGCAAAGAATTCCAGTAGTGATCTTTCTGATTCCTCCCCTGTTAGTTTGTGAAAGGCAATTTACATTTTAGGGAAAGTGATCATAATCTTCGGACAATAAAAAAAATTGTGGTCGCTTAGTGGCTAGGGCTGTCCCTGTAAATCTCTGATAATACATTTCCAGTCATACGTTGGCACCTAGTCCTCCAGGTTTTGTCGATAAATAGATGAGCAATTCCAGTTTTGTCCCACAAAAGAGGTTGTTCTGAGGGGTCTTGTCAAATGTCAGATCACAAGCTCATAGATGGACAAAGAACAGTCTTTAGTCATAGGGTTGGACCCTTGAGAGTGTAACACTACCAGGAAACACAGCTTGTATTGGTGCTTTGACAATGGATGGCTAGAAGGCAATGTTTTTTTGTTTTTTTTGTAAGTCACAAGTTCAGGTCGCTGTGTAATAATATTTATAGTATTTTAGTCTTGGTCCATGGTGTCCAGTGAGTGTCTCATAGGTGTCTCTTCATGTGTAGAGCCAGGTGGTCGGACCTTGAGAAGGCCCTGTCACACTTGGCACACTGGAAGGGGCGATGCCCGGTGTGTTTCCTGTAGTGCCGTGTGAGCTCGTCCGAACGGGCAAACTTCCAGCCGCAGCCCTCCCAGTCACAGCAATAAGGCTTCTCTCCTAGTAATGACAATACATACATACAGAGAGAGAGAGAGAGAGAGAGAGAGAGAGGTGTGTTAGAATTTTGTTTGTTCACCTTAGAGTGAAAACAGACCAAACTCTCCTCACCACAGAAAGAGGTCGGACCTGTCCTGCAGTGCATAAATTGTAAATGAATCAACCTGCGGTTGTATTTGAACAGGATCAGTATCAACCTGCTGCTGTTGCCTGTTCATGACACCTGCCAACTGGGCTGCTGCTCTCTCTCTTGCTCTCGCTCTCTCTCTCTCTCTCGCGCTCTCTCTCTCTCTCTCTTGCTCTTTTACCATATTGATGCAGTGGAGTAATTTACTGCTGGCAATACAACAGCCGTTATGCCAGGGGCAAGCATCTTGAAGTAGCAGGGAAGGTAATAGCTATAGGTGAACATAGAGTGTAGTGCAGAGGGAAATGAACTGGAATTACTAGAGACATTTTTTTTATATATATAAAATCCTCTCATAATGTAGATCTGTAGTTAAAACACAAGGTCACATTGCTGCCTATTACAAAGTGTTCCATTACAATCAATACATTGGATTATTTCAGCCATTAAATGTACGTCTCCTTTGCAACAGACTGTCTGCATACCAAAAACATTACTAAATTAATAAACAAGGAAAAGTACAGTTCATATTAATCCATTGTAAAATGTCAAAGTTTCCCACTGTGAATCAAGAAAGGCCTACCATCCCATAAACCATAAACTACAGTAATGAATCCTGTCCAACATAATTAAGAACGACAATGGGAATGAAAAACGACCCAACTGGTTGAAAGGTTGGTGTAGGCTAACTATGCCCTAAATAAAGTCTGACACAAAAAGAGAAAGTGATTCCTAAAGTTCTTCTGACATCATAGAACTGTTTGAAACAGCGTTTTAACAATGAGACAACCAACATGTGTACCAACCTGTGTGCGTTCGGTGATGTGCTTTGAGGTGGGAGCTCTTGGTGTATGTTTTCCCACAGCCGGCGTAGTCACACGTGTGTGTGGCGATTCTCTTCCTGGGCCAGGAGCGCCGGCCGCGTTTGGGTTTGGGCTCCTCCGGTAGACAGTCTCCGCCCGGGGACATAAGCTCTAGATGGGGTAAAGAGGGTGGAGTGATGAGCTTCATCATCATCCCCTCAGAGTTTACCTCAACGTCAGGCACCAGCAAATGATGAATGTGAAAAAAAAGGCTCTTGGTCAAAAACACTTAGATTGAAGTTGTACTGACCTTGGTACTGTAGAGACCCAGGCTGTTGAGGGAAGGGGGAGTAGCCTGTCGGAGAGCTGTGGTGGTAGCCCTGGCCAGGCAGAGGGATCTGGGGGTGGGATAACACCTGGCTGGAAGGGTGGTGGTCTGGAGACAGAGATGAGGCTGATCGGCTGGCTGTCATAGGACGCCCCCCTGGGGAGAAACTGTGGGGGTCGAGGTGGGGCCTCTGTCCAGTCCTGGGCTGGGAGTGTGAGTTCACCCCCCCAAGGTGGAGATCCATGGGTTGGGTGATGGTGCACATGCTGGGGTTCTCCTGCTTTATCATTTGGCAAACAAACGGCAAGGAGGAGGGGTCCGTGGCAGCACTGACACCAACACCGGCCTTACTAATCACATTAATGCTGTGCCCGTATTCTGCCATATCCATGGTGGTCTTCACCACAAACTTGCCATGGAGGCTGGTGGGGTGGAGGTATGCTGGGTCCAGTTCAGGCCTCATCAGTTCGGCCACGAACCCCCCAGAGGGGGACACGTCACTGATGTCAGGGATGGTGTACAGCATGTCACTGTGGGCAGAGTCCTGGGGAGAGGGGAGCTGGTAGGAGGAGTAGGAGCCCGGGGAAGGGGATAGGTTCAGGGACCCGCTTGCTGCCATGGCCTCAGCCTGCTGTTGTAGCATAGTGTTGGACAGGATAAAGTCGTAGTCTAGTAGGTCCAGATCTTCAGACTCTTTCTTGGTCATGCCAGTGGAGATATCCTCCTTCCATCTCTAGGGAAGGGAAGAGAAACACATTACTACACAGCACAAGGACTGAAAGACACCTGCGGCCATAGTCATTCAATTAACATAACGTTGAATGTCCATAGAATTAGGAATTTGAATAATGTAATAGCCATGGCTAAATCATTGAGGCAGGTCTTAGGTCATAACATGCCATTGCCAAATGTTAAATACAGCTACCTGTAGATTCCCCCTCTCTATCTAACTGAAACATAAAAACTGTGATTCTTTGTCAAATGTATCTTCTATCTGAGAAAATATTGTGTCAGGAGATATTCTTGTGTGTAATGCCAGACCTGCATAGATTAGTTGAACTCTATTAGGCTTCTATAACACAAGAGACCTCGGATCCTTAAAATAGTCACATTTAATAGCCTATTTTATATTCACATGATATATTTGGCAATAGATAAGTCAACAACCTAAATCAATTGTTTTATAATAAAGCAATAGGATGCCACTAGTGCAATCTAAACACCTATAGTAGGCTACCCTCCACTCAGTTAGTAGCCACACTGAAAATGCTACTTGCTGGTGCACGCCCCAACAGAGGTGCGGTATTCTAGAGTGCGGCAATGACATAAGGTCAAGCAAAGGAATTTACATAGAAAATACATAGGCTACATTAAAACCGATTATGAGCTGACCTACCATTAAACATGCAGAATGTACTATTTAGGCTAGCTACACGGTTTAGATATAAATAGCTAATATAGTAGACCATACTCACCAAATTCGCATGTCCCATGGATTTATTCTTGACAGTCGGGCCGCTTGCAAATGTGGAAATGGATGGCAAAAGCGTCCCGCTCAATGCCATATTGTCGTTGTCGCTTGGTGGTTGCCTGCATAAACAAAAAATATTTTTAAAAAACAACGTAAATCCTTGTCGTTTTCGCCCCAAAAAATGAATAGGCTAACGTGAATCAAATCCAAGCGCAATGTCTTTATTATGGCAACCCGACATTCTGGATAGTCAAACTGAAAAAAAGCCCCGCACCTCATCAATGAAAATATAGGCCTACCTGGTTCCTCTGATGAATTTCTTCTGTAAAATACACCGTTTGTTGTACAGCATCAGTTGTATATTCTTCACGGGTTGACAGTCCGAGATGATGTGGCGCTATACTTCACTCCAAGCCATGCTTGTGGACACAGCGAATGGAACAGGCAGACTGACACCGACAACCCAAGCTTGGTAACAACGTTGATGCAAAAAGTCATCAGGAGTGAGGCGACACTATAGGGGGATTCCCTAGTCTCCCTAGCAATTCCACTTCCATGCAGGGAATAGAGAACAGACTGAACTGACGGTGTGACAGCGGGCGAGGGTTTCCTACCGCTTAAATCATCGCTGGTGGACACGCCTTCGTGTTGCTGAGCAACAGCCAGGCAGGACAGGAACAACACTGCGCGCGCTGCTAGAAGAAAAAAAAAAGAAGGTGCAGTTCATGACGATGGCAAAGAGAGTGCAGGGCTGAAAGAGAGAGAGAGAGAAAAAACTCCAACTGTTTCTGTTTATATCCATACAAACAGAGCGATGGCAACAGGGAGGCCCTACATGCCGTTTGCCTTTTATCAAGAGCTAATGTAGGGAAACCGGATCAACGCAATTCTAAAGCACAGGTTTTACGCGCGCGTGTAAAGTAGTCTTGCTAGTATAGGACTAATGACTTGTAGCTGCACTCATTGATACAGATATTGTAGCTCCTGTAGAAGACACAACAAATGCTCACCTGGGACGGGGACACCCCCCTCTACTGCACGTCTTCGATGATCTGTCACTCTAGTCCATGTGTCGGTAACAGGCTGCATGCGGGCCTGAGCGTTTTTAGCGAAAGTGAATAAAATAATTCTCTATATATACCGTTGTTGCTCCTAGACGTTTCCACTTCACAATAACAACACTTACAGTTGACGGGCAGCTCTAGCAGGGCAGACATTTGACGAACTGACTTGTTGGAAAGGTGGCATCATATGACGGTGCCACGTTGTAAGTCACTGTTAAGTTAGGCCATTCTACTGCCAATGTTTGTCTATGAAGATTGCATGGCTGTGTGCTCAATTTTATACACCTGTCAGCAACGTGTGTGACTAAAATAGCCACATCCACTAATTTGAAGGGGTGTCCACATACTTTTTACATGATCAACCTATACATAAAGTAATCATAAAATGAGAAAAGCATTGGCTCACTTCAGGATTAATGTTAACTATGTGTCCAAGACTTTTCATTCCCTTAGGGTTTCATAGGTCTCACACCATGTCTTGTGATCATTGAAGGAGTAAATTATTAAGTTATTTCTGAACCTCATGTGAGATCTTCCATGGAATAGGCAGTTAACTTTCCATAGAATAGGCAGTTAACTTTCCATAGAATAGGCAGTTAACTTTCCATAGAATAGGCAGTTAACTTTCCATAAAATAGGCAGTTAACTTTCAATAGAATAGGCAGTTTGAGTTCCAATTATGACTATATACACAACATGCTACACTGAGTGTACAAAACATTAAGAACACCTTCGTCGGGGCATGGACTCTACAAGGTGTCGGAAGCGTTCCACAGGGATGCTGGCCCATGACTCCAATACTTCCCACAGTTGTGTCAAGTTGGCTGGATGTCCTTTGGGTGGTGGACCATTCTTAATACACTCGGGAAACTGTTGAGCGTGAAAAACCCAGCAGCGTTGTAGTTCCTGACACAAACCGGTGCACCTGGCACCTACTACCATACCCTGTTCAAAGGCACTTAAATATTTTGTCTTGCCCCCCATTCACCCTCTGAATGGCGCACACACACAATCCATGTCTCAATGCTTAAAACTCCTTCTTCAACCTGTCTCCTCCCCTTCATCTACACTGAATGAAGTGGATTTAACAAGTGACATCAATAAGGGATCATAGCTTTCACCTAGATTTTCACCTGGATTCACCTGGTCAGTCTGTCATGGAATGAGCAGGTGTTCCCAATGTTTTGTACACTCAATGTAGATGACCTTATACATCTATTTATAACACCAGTAATACTTATAAACTAGCACGATCTCTGAATCCACTCTCATGTTGTTTTTGAAGTGGGCTGAGGCTGTCAGTGTTTGATCAGAGCTGGAAGCCAACATAAATGTTTTGTATGTCCCGACGTCTATCAGTTTAGAGTCCTGAATGGAGAGCAAACACTGCTGGAGCAAACAATACTGGCCCACCAATCCTGTTGCATCAGGATCTTGTCGGTTGGGCCATGTCAACAAGTATCCGATTGGTTGTCTTCATTACCACATTTACAGCACATGACATCTACCTTTCAATGTAGAGAATATGTGATATGATAGTCGTAGAACAATTGTTTGACTTAGTTTGCAGGAATAATTTTTCCTCTATCAACATATTTCTGGGGATGTAGTCTAGGCCAGCTGTCATAAGCCATAACATATCTATTTTAAAGACTGAACCTCCTGACTTTGATTGGTGAGAAAGTATTTGTTATGAGTTAAAACAATTTTTCTTTTTTATAAAAGAATACCTGTTTCCTGCAGCAGGTTTTAAAACACAAAGAGACTATGTCAGCATGGCCATGTTCTTTATGATGGAGGACAATGTCTTTGTATAGAGGACACTTTCAACTTTTTCTGAGGTGGTTGGCTCAGAGAGCGAGGGAGCGAAAGAGAGAGCATTGTGTACCTCCTATCAATTCATGGTTCTATTTACAGTTGGCTATCCATTCCAGTGTAGTCATCATACTGCTGTACTAGTACTTATATGTGGCAATTTTATGAGGATTAATTAAAACAAAAAAATATATGAATAACTTAATTGATGTTCTAGCGAAACTAGTTTGATTTTCTTTATTTATCTATTTACATTATAGTATAGTATCAACTCTGATCTACAGGTAACTGCCAAAAAAAAGGAAACACCAACATAATGTGTCTTAATAGGGCGTTGGGCCACTACGAGCCAGAACATCTTCACTGCACCTTGGCATAGATTCTGGAACTCTATTGGGGGGATGCAACACCTTTTTTCCACAAGAAATTCCATAATTTGGTGTTTTTTATAATGGTGGTGGAAAACGCTGCTCCAGAATCTCCCATAAATGGTCAGTTGGGTTGAGATCTGGTCACTGAGACGGCCATGGCATATGGTTTACATTGATTTCATGCCCATTCAGTGACCACTCGTGCCTTGTGGATGGGAACATTGCCATCCTATAAAGGCCATAGCCATAGTAGCCAAAATAATGGCCTGCCCAGAATATTTATACATGGCACCTAAGCATGATTGGATGTTAATTGCTTAATTAACTCAGGAACCACACCTGTGTGGATGCACCTGCTTTCAATATACTTTGTATCTCTCATTTACTCAAGTGTTTCCATTATTTTAGGAGTTTCCTGTATGTTAATAGTGCTCAGTACAATGCTGTGGTACTTTAAATATAGTCTACCTTGTCCATACACGTAATCCTTAGGAGGATGTAGTTATCACTGTCCAAACATCATATCTACCTGAAGTTATCATAAGAACCCGATGAGGAAAACTGAGGTAATGTTTTTGTACATCAACGCTAATCATGTAAACTCAGTACTGTCAAGGTGTCATGTTTTCCATAATTGGCCTAAATGACACGTGATGGTATGAGATGTGTGCATGGTCCAATCAATGAACGGATGAAGTATGCTGCCAGTCTCTTACCTGCAGCAGCCGCTCCAACAGTCTCTTGAAAGTATTTCCTAGTCAGGTTGTTTCTTAGGCGTTGTTCTTGGCTCTATGTACAGAGTTTCCCATGATGAGACTGGCTGTGTTATCACACCTATTGTTATGACTGTTCTAGGGCCCTATAAGCTAGGCTCCCACACTATTGGCTGATTGACTGTGGCCTCAAATGGGAATTATCTTTCTATAACTTGTCCTTACCCCTGGGATTGGACTGCGAAGTTGTTGACAAACAGAACCCCCACCCCCACATTCCTCCAGGTTGTCAGGAATCTCAGAGGAATCTTTCTAGTTAAAAAAAGCTACAACCAGATTGGTGTATACCCATCACAGTTGTACTTAATGTCAAATTATTGATATGTTATTCAACAAACACAAGTGTAAAGTGTATAAAGATGGGTAAATCAAGCTAGAAACCTTCTTGCACAACTCACTGAGCGCTTGGCAGCTGTTGTCTCCAATCAGAATAGTTGTCTTGATTTTGATGGTTTCCAGCAGCATTCCATCCCCAGTTAGTTCAGTCCCCTTGGAAAGCATTCAAGTCAATATGAGGACTAGCGGATCACACTCCAGATATTGAGGTTTTCACTGCTCACTTCCAGATGCTTTACAGTAATAAAAAATTGCATTCATTCTTTCCGTAATGAAAACTCAGTCTAGTTTTGTTAGTACCTGCTGCTCTTTATTAAGAATAGCAAACAACCCCCCAAAAAATTCTAACGTGATTATATTTGCTGTGTCTGCATCATTACGCACCACTGTCCCATCATTATGCGCATCAGCGCTCATTGGACTCACCTGGACTCCTTCACCCGTCTATATCTGTCTGTTCCTCAGTTTGTTCCCCGTGTCAGCATTGATGTCGTTATTTTTTGCCCTTTCCAGACGCTGTCCGTGTTCTGTTTGATGTCCGTTGTTTATTAAATGTTCACTCCCTGTACTTGCTTCTCCTCTCCCAGTCCTTACAAGAACAAGCTGGTTAATTCAGTGAGGGACTCAAAGCTCATCTCACAAACTAAGTATACTTTATTTTATTTATCCCACATGGCATTCAAATACATAATTGAAATGCATGGGTATGTACCAAGATAAAATGCATCAGTGAAATACATGAGATAAACATGATAAACGTTTTCCTGTTTGTGATTGCTGTATGTTTATTTCCGCACAGACATTGCAGTCAGGTGTGTAGAGGACATCTCAGGTAGAAGTTATTGTCAGAGTAGTTAAGAGACTAAAAATTATTAATCAAAACAGTTAATGCTTGCTTGTCAGTTCTGCAAGGACGTTTTGAATGAACATTTAGGATCAAGAGAAGTACATCTTATGGATAGTAACGAAAGATTTTGAAGGCAAAGTCAAGCGTAACATTTCAGTCAAATTTGGCTAGAAGCGATGCTCAGGACTGGGCTGTATAGAAGAGGTGCTCTACCGTAGCACAATACTGGAGGAGACGGGTAGACAGACTTGGATGTGCCTATTCATTCCACAAACAATTCCAGACTTGTTTGCTAGAGCTTCTGTTCATAAAATAAAAAACAACAACAGTGGGCAGGTTTGAAAACATGCAGTGCCAGACAGTCAGTGTGGTGGTGTGCATAGCATTGCATAGGGCCACGCTCTCTGTCTCAATTCAATTCAATGGCATGGGAAACATATGTTTACATTGCCAAAGCAAATGGAATATACAATAAACAAAAGGGACTGTGTGTTTACAAGGCCCCAGCCAAGCTTTCATAGGCAGGGCCCCGGTCCCCAGTCCCGACCGGTCTGCCGCTTGCATCACACCGTCTGATCGGGTGGGCTTCTGCGTGTAGGCTAGGGAGGGAGAGCGGGAGGGAAGCGGAGTGCAGAGAGCGAGAGAGAGGGAGGGAGACGAGCAGAGAAAGGCAGGGAGAGCTCCTGCCGAGCCGCAGGCTGTCCACCCTCTGCCTGCGCTGGGATTCCTCTGCAGCCTTAAATATGCTAGTTATTTTTATCCCGCTACGTAATAGAGCACAGAGCCGTCCCACTCCGTTACAATGTTTCCCTTTAGTCAGGAGAGGAAATGGATGGGAGCCACACTTCCTGGTCACATGGTGCTATAACAGTGCTAGGGCAGGCTGCCCAGTCAGAGAAATAGCTACAACAGGGGAGGGGGG
>QNTS01001383.1:0-71037 GCA_003317085.1 Hucho hucho
TGGACTCTCTAAGCGCACAGGGGGCCTGGTGCGCGGAGCCGGAACAGGACGTGCTGGACTCTCTAAGCGCACAGGGGGCCTGGTGCGCGGAGCCGGAACAGGACGTGCTGGACTCTCAAAGCGCACAGGGGGCCTGGTGCGCGGAGCCGGAACAGGACGTGCTGGACTCTCAAAGCGCACAGGGGGCCTGGTGCGCGGAGCCGGAACAGGACGTGCTGGACTCTCTAAGCGCACAGGGGGCCTGGTGCGCGGAGCCGGAACAGGACGTGCTGGACTCTCTAAGCGCACATGGGGCCTGGTGCGCGGAGCCGGAACAGGACGTGCTGGACTCTCTAAGCGCACAGGGGTCCTGGTGCGCGGAGCCGGAACAGGACGTGCTGGACTCTCTAAGCGCACAGGGGGCCTGGTGCGCGGAGCCGGAACAGGACCTGCTTGACTCTCTAAGCGCACAGGGGGCCTGGTGCGCGGAGCAGGGACTGGACGTACTGGGCTATCTAAGCCTACAGGGGACCTGATGCGTGGAGCCAGTACTTCTCTCCCCGGCTGTTCACTCACCCTTGCCTCATGGATGATGGGAGCTGGAATGTCACGGAATGGGCTGTGGATGCGAACCGGAGACCCCACACGCAGAACCAGTGCAGGATATCTCGGTCCCAGAAGGTGTACTGGGGACCTCGCTCGCAAAGCCGGCACCACTCTTCCAGGCTGCACACTCACCCTAGCCCGACAGATGAGTGGCGCTGGAATTTTGCGCACCGGCCTATGCATGCGCACTGGAGACACCGTGCGCAAAACTGTCTGCTCAGTGCGACGCTCTCCCCAACGCTCCCTCCAAAGAGCACGAGGAGTTAGCTCAGGAGTCCTTCCTGAACCGGCCAAACTCCCCGTGTGCCCCCCCAAAAAAAAAATTGGGGGTGCCTCTCGGGTTTCCGCGCCAGGCGAGTCCCAACATATCTCTCCCTCTCCGGGTTCCACGCTCCATATACATCCTCATAACTCCCTCACTTGGTCTTCGCCGCTTCCATCTCCTTCTTGGGGTGACGATGCTCCGTCGTTTTCCTCCAAGGCCCCTTACCAGCTAATATCTCCTCCCATGTCCAGGACTCCTTTAAACAACGCTGCTTGGTCCTTTTGTGGTGGGTTATTCTGTCACGCTCTCCGTGAAGGACAGACCAAGGCACAGCGAGGCATCCAGTATACATATTTATTTAGAACGTAACTGGGACAAAAAAACAACAAAACAAACGAAGATCGTAACGCTGAACATAACATGACCAAACAATAACCCACAAACCCTTAGTGAAAACTACAAACAGATATATGGTTCCCAATTAGAGGTAACGACACTCAGCTGCCTCTAATTGGGAACCATTACCCCAACATAGAAATATATAACCTAGAACAGAAAAACCCTACACCAAAAACAAAACTAAACACTCCAGCCTGTCTTCTCAGGCCTGGACGTGACAACATCTACCATTCCAGTGTTTAACTGCTATATTGTAATTACTTTGCCACCATGGCCTATTTATTGCCTTACCTTCCTTATCCTACCTCATTTGCACTCTTTGTATATAGATTTGTTTTTTTCTATTATAAGATTATTGACTGTATGTTTATAAGATTATTGACGGTATGTTTGTTTTACTCCATGTGTAACTCAGTGTTGTATGTGTCGAAATGCTTTGCTTTATCTTGGCCAGGTCGCAGTTGTAAATGAGAACTTGTTCTCAACTTGCCTACCTGGTTAATGTAACATTCACTATCTCCAATCAGGAACAAGCTAGAATCGTGCGACTTACTGTGCACATGCTCAGTTTAGTCCTCAACCCTAAAGAAGAAGCAAGAGGTAAGAAAGTGTTTTTTTTAACCAAATTTGTTTTTGTGATGGCATCACCTGCTTTGTAGTTAGATTCACCAAATGTATATGAGGTTTATAACCAGTGTTTGTAGATATGTTTGGTGTGTAGTGAACAAAAATATAAACCCAACATGTAAAGTGTTGGTCCCATGTTTTATGAGCTGAAATAAAAGATCCCAGAAGTTATCCATCTGCACAAAAAGCTTAT
This sequence comes from Hucho hucho, assembly GCA_003317085.1. Classification (NCBI taxonomy): domain Eukaryota; kingdom Metazoa; phylum Chordata; class Actinopteri; order Salmoniformes; family Salmonidae; genus Hucho; species Hucho hucho. The sequence goes on from QNTS01001383.1 coordinate 2,070, forward strand.
TTCTCTAAAATTTTGTGCACACATTTGTTTACATCCCTGTTAGTAAGCACTTCTCCTTTGCCAAGACAATCCATCCACCTGGCAGGTATAGCATACCAAGAAGCTGATTAAACAGCATGATCATTACACAGGTGCACCTTGTGCTGGGGACAATAAAAGGCCACTTTAAAATGTGCCGTTTTGTCACACAACACAATGACACAGATGTCTCAAGTTATGAGGGAGCATGCAATTGGCATGCTGACTGCAGGAATGTCCACCAGACCTGTTGCTAGAGAATTTAATGTTAATTTCTCTACCATAAGCCACCTCCAAAGTCATTTTAGAGAATTTGGCAGTACTTCCAACCGGCCACAGCTGCAGACCACGCTTGTTCCTGATTGGAGATATTGAATGTTACAACTATCCTGTGTTACAACCATCCCTGGTCTCCCATACTTACTGAGCTACTATAGGCCAATCAAAATATAAAATTGTCTTAATAAACTATTCGTGACATCAACCCATCTGATCCTCCAATGAAACAAGGCCCATCCATAGAAGAGCAGGAAACACCCACTACAGTGCCAATTACATCATTAAGCATCAACTGCAAAATGCCATCTTTTATTGAGTATGATATACTTTCAGAGCAGCGAAAGGCCATTTCTCAGTTTTCGGTAGCTGTATAACACAAAGTAAATACAGCTTGATTTGTTTAAAGTGGAAACTGCAATGGATAAAACTGTGCTGCTGTACAATAAGAAGCAATTGATTAAACCCACTAAGTAGATTATTACATTTGGCAGTGACAGATACTTTCACAGCCAACCAGCTCTATCAGCAGTCAGTGGAGCTCCTCTGTGTGTCAACAAGGGAAGGAGCCAAGTCAAGCCAAAGGTTACAGCTATAGAGAAACTTGCATTTCCCTTCCAACTGGTTCATTTACTGCATGCATCACTTGCATTTCATTCTAACAAGACAGACACTCCATTTTAATGGTACTAGCATCCACCACATCTGATTGCAACCCTCACAGCAATTCAGATGCTTTGGAGAGTTTCAGTGAAAGGCAACATTCAGTATCAGGCATTCATTCATTCGCTCTTGGACGGTTTTCTATTGAAATGCAAAATGGCTGATATACAACCAATTAAAATAAAAATACATTGAAAACACATACTAAAAATGTAGCCTACTACTTCAAGGCTGCTAAATTGCTATTATACGTAATTTTGGATATGAACAAACGCTGCTTGCCCGCTAAACTGTAAAACCATGATTCAGAACCTGTTCATGTACTTTTCCACAGCATATATGAACCACATCTGTCTGAGACTGAGGTTTGGTTTGGATCACTCCCCAATGCTGACCTCCTCTCTTAGCCCTCTAGCGTACCTGCATGTAAGCATGGCGTTATTTTCGTGCTTGTGCAGAGTGCGGACTTAATCCACGCCCTTGGTTATTTCTCTAGTTTACAGGCTGAGAGGAGAGAGGGGAGAGGGGGTCATACTCTTAGCATGGGGTAGAGTAGGGATAAAGACTCCTCTGTTTTCTGTTTTATACTTACTATATGTACCCAATGAAAACGGGTCAGAAGCTACTGCCGTTCCTGAGGAGAGCACTAAAGAAGAAGGTAGGGGCTAATTTAATCCGCAGATAATGTTATGTAATTGGAAATAGAATAATGATGGGGAGTTATAAGAACATTAACACGAGTTATAACTTGTGCTGAATGAATAGAGCTTTTTGAGGTCGGTTCGATAATAAAAAAATTATCATGGTTTTCGAATACAGATTCGATTATTTGGGTTGAACGCTGTAACAACACAGAATAAAACAATTAATAAAAGTACCATGATGTTAGTGACTGCCTATGACTGCTTATCACTTATTAACCACACTTTTTTCACATTACTTTATTAACCTATTTCAGTTGTTGTGTATATTTCATTTGTTTATTTTATTTTTTATTATTTAATTCCAAGTCATCATCTCATCTCAATAGAGCTGCTGAATATTCTGTCTGACAAAATCACAAATTTGTATCTCTTCAGAGTAAGTAAGGCATACTTTTATGACTGAATACCAACTATCAATCACTTAGATCAATGTTTTTCAGGTAGCGATACCCTGTCAAGCAACAGTTGCGCTCTAAAACCCCTCACGATCGTGCTTTCTTCTGCCGCTTACCGTAGCAGGCATAAAAGAAAGACAGACAGGACAAGTAGATGCGCAATTGATTATGGTCATTGTAGTTAATTACTACGATGTATGCTCTGAAATATGTAGGATATTGGCCTGTTGGAAACTACAACTCCCTACCACATTGCACAGTTCAGGCTGGATCTGATTTATCTGTAGAGAAACTGCAATTTGTGCATTGACCTCACAGAAAAAAACGAACGAAATGGAATTTAAATAATTGAACCAAAATGTCGGTTAATTGCTCAGCACTAGTTATAACTGCAATGTACAGAAGTGAAGTTTATGAGACTACAATCATTGTACCGTGGAAATCTTTGCAATAGTTGGGTTATGGTAATATAATTGAAATGCAAATCATATTGAATCTATTTAAAGCACAAGGTTGAATTTAGTGGCATAAACGACATAGCAATTAGGCTGTATATATCCACCAATGAAATAACAGATGAATGCAATATTTATGTCCAGTATCAATATTGTTGCAAATTGAAAAATGTTATAGAGGATGTCCAACTTATGCTAGTATCAAATTCTACAATCAACAACATCATAACACTATGTGAATCAGGGTCATACTTAAAGTGCCTTCAGAAAGTATTTACACCCCTTGACTTTTTCCACATTTTGTTGAGTTACAGCCTGACTTTAACATTTATACAATTTAGATTTTTTGTCAGTAGCCTACACACAATGCCCTATAATGTCAAAGTGGAATTATATATTTTTATTTTACAAATTAATACAATATTTAAAGTTGAAATGACTTGAGTCAATAACTATTCAACCCCTTTGTTATGGCAAGCCTAAATAAGTTCAGGAGTAAACATGTGCTTAACAAATCACATAATAAGTTGCATGGACTCACTCTGTGTGCAATAATAGTGTTTAGCATTATTTTTGAATGACTCCCTCATCTATGTAACCCACACTTACAATTATATGTAAGGTCCCGAGTTGAGCAGTGAATTTCAAACACAGATTCATCCACAAAGACCAGGGAGGTTTTCCAATTCCTCGCAAAGAAGGGCACCTATTGGTGGATAAAATTAAAAATTAATAACCAGATATTGAATATCCATTTGAGCATGGTGAAGTTACTAACTACACTTTCAATAGTGTATCAATACACCCAGTCACTAAAAAGATACAGGCGTCCTTCCTAACTTAGGAAACCACTCAAGGACTTCACCATTAAAACAGTTATAGGGGTTAATGGCTGTATAGGAGAAAACTGCGGATGGATCAACAACATTTAAATTACTCTACAATACTAACATAATTGACAGAGTTAAAAGAAGAAATATTGTACAGAATAAAATAGTACAAAACATGCATCCTGTTTGCAACAACACACTAAAGTAATACTGCAAAAAAAATTGGCAAAGCAATTAACTTTTTGTCCTGAATACAAAGTGTTATGTTTGGGGCAAATCCAATACAACACATTACTGTGTACCACTCTTCATATTTTCAAGCATAGTGGTGGCTAATAAGTTACAAACAACGCAAATAAACTAACAAATGTGCAACCAGAGGGGGAAGAAACTCTGGACCACCTTTACTCCACACAGAGACGCATACAAAGCTCTCCCTCACCCTCCATTTGGCAAGTCTGACCATAATTCTACAAGCAAAAATGAAAGCAGGAAGCACCAGTGAATAGATCAATAAAAAAGTGGTCAGATGAAGCAGATGCTAAGCTACAGGACTGTTTTGCTAGCACAGACTGGAATATGTTCCGGGATTCCTCCGATGGCATTGAGGAGTACACCACATCAGTCATTGGCTTCTTCAATAAGTGCATCGATGACGTCGTCCCACAGTGACCGTACGTACATACCCCAACCAGAAGCCATGGATTACAGGCAACATCCGCACTGAGCTAAAGGCTAGAGCTGCCGCTTTCAAGGAGTGTGACTCTAACCCAGAAGCTTATAAGAAATCCCGCTATGCCCTCCGATGAACCATCAAACAGGCAAAGCGTCAATACAGGACTAAGATTGAATCGTACTACACCGGCTCTGACACTCGTCGGATGTGGCAGGGCTTGCAAACCATTACAGACTACAAAGGGAAGCACAGCCGAGAGCTGCCCAGTGACACGAGCCTACCAGACAAGCTAAACTACTTCTACGCTCGCTTCGAGTAAAATAACAATGAAACATGCATGAGAGCACCAGCTGTTCCAGAAGACTGTGTTATCACGCTCTCCGCAGCTGATGTGAGTAAGACCTTTAAACAGGTCAACATTCACAAGGCTGCAGGGCCAGATGGATTACCAGGACATGTACTGCGAGCATGCGCTGACCAACTGGCAAGTGTCTTCACTGACATTTTCAACCGCTCCCTGTCCGGGTCTGTAATACCAACATGTTTTTAGCAGACTACCACAGTGCCTGTGCCCAAGAACACCAAGGTAACCTGCCTAAATGACTACCGACCTGTAGCACTCACGTCTGTAGCCATGAAATGCTTTGAAAGGCTGGTCATTGCTCACATCAACACCATTATCCCAGAAACCCTAGACCAACTCTAATTTGCATACCGCCCTAACAGATCCACAGATGATGCAATCTTTATTGCACTCCACACTGCCCTCCACACTGCTTTTCATTGACTACAGCTCAGCGTTCAACACCATAGTGCCCTCAAAGCTCATCAATGAGCTAAGGACCCTGGGACTAAACACCTCCCTTTGCAACTGGATCCTGGACTTCCTGACGGGCCGCCCCCAGGTGGTAACGGTAGGTAACAACACATCCACCAGCACAGGGGCCCCTCAGGGGTGCATGCTCAGTCCCCTCCTGTACTCCCTGTTAAGGCACGACTCCAACACCATCATTAAGTTTGCAGATAACACAACAGTGGTAGGCCTGATCACCGACAATGAAGAGACAGCCTATAGGGAGGAGGTCAGAGACCTGGCCGTGTGGTGCCAGGACAACAACCTCTCCCTCAATGTGATCAAGACAAAGGAGATGATTGTGGACTACAGGAAAAAGAGGACTGAGCACGCCCCCATTCTCATCGACAAAGCTGCAGTGGAGCAGGTTGACAGCGTCAAGTTCCTTGGTGTCCACATCACCAATGAACTATCATGGTCCAAACACACCAAGACAGTCGTGAAGAGGGCACGACAAAACCTATTCCCCCTCAGGAGACTGAAAAGATTTAGCATGGGTCCTCAGATCCTCAAAAGGTTCTACAGCTGCACCATCGAAAGCATCCTGACTGGTTGCATCACTGCCTGGTATGGCAGCTGCTCAGGCCTCCGACCGCAAGGCACTACAGAGGGTAGTGCGAATGGCCCAGTACATCACTGGGGCCAAGCTTCCTGCCATCCAGGAACTCTATACCAGGCCGTGTCAGAGGAAGGCCCTAAAAATTGTCAAAGACTCCAGCCACCCTAGTCATAGACTGTTCTCTCTGGTACTGCACAGCAAGCGGTACCAGAGCGCCAAGTCTAGGTCCAAGAGGCTTCTAAACAGCTTCTAACCCCAAGCCATAAGATTCCTGAACATATAATCCATTGGCTACCCAGACTATTTGCATTGCCCCCCCTCTTTTACATCGCTGCTACTCTCTGTTGTTATCATCTATGTATAGTCACTTTAATAACTCTACCTACATGTACATATTACCTCAACTAACCGGTGCCCCTGCACATTGACTCTGTACCGGTACCCCCCCCCATTACTTTTATTTCTTATTCTTATCTGTATTTTTTTTAACTGCATTGTTGGTTAGGGGCTCGTAAGTAAGCAATTCACTGTAAAGGTCTACACCTGTTGTATTCGGCGCATGTGACTAATAACATTTGATTTGATTTGATCATGTTATGGGTATGCTTGTAATAGTTAGAACTGGGGGGGCACAGGCAAAAATCCTAGAGGAAAACCTGTTTCTATCTCTTTTTCACCAGACACTGGGAGATGAATTCACCTTTCAGCAGAACAATAACCTAAAACACAAGGCCAAATCTACACTGGAGTTGCTTACAAAGAAGACGGGGTCTCAACTTACTGTTGAGAGTTAGAATAGTACAATTGGTGCATTTTCGAAATTTGGTTGTGCGTCAGAAGTTTTTCTCTTCTTATATGTCACTCACTGACAGTCACTCAATTAGTCCATATCAGTTAACATTTTGAAGATTGGTAAATTAGTCTAGTTAGTCTAGCCAGCTATATGAACTTTTAGTAATCATGGCTGAATTACATGCCCAGGGACCCTGACCTCCAGGGGTCCCCCATTGATTTTATTATTCACGCTCACTCAGATATCATATCTCTTAAATGTTACTAAATGTAATCTACGTAATCCCCAAACTAATTATTTGTCATGAGAGGGCCATAAGTAATGCTGCATACTCCAAGAAAGGTTAAAATCTCACCTTTCTGAGGTCACAAGCTCAAGTAAAAATATGATTCTTATTTTGTATGTATTTCCTATTCAACAAAACTGTATGAATAACGCTTGAAATATAGTATAATAAAATTATAAAATAAATAACTATAAGATTTCACCTTCCTTATAACTGTAAAAATACATATTTGTATGTCTAGTGTTAGATCAATGCAGATTTCTCTTGATCAAAACGTCTGCCCCCACCGCAGTGAATGTCACACAAGAGAGCTGTAGCTTGGCTTCCTGAACTTGCCTTTCATCTTACTATTGTCTGTCTAGGACAAACAAAAAGTGTTTTTTGTTTAAAAACTATACATCTTTTTAGATTACTGTGATAAAGTTGGTTACAAATCGATCTCTGAATGTGCTCGAGCGACGAAACCACTGTCCTGTTGCGCTAAAATGTCAGGATTTTAAGGCATGTACTTTGTCAGCGGCTGTGACGTCTGGTTTAGCCAGGAGTTGATAGACAGTCGGAAGAGCGAATGAAATGATAGGAGAGACAGCCCAGCTTCAAGTGGTGTCCGATTTCACATCTTGAACGAAGATTATGGATATACTGACAAGATACATGTCTCGCTGTCCTAACAATGGAAGTCGTTGTCCACAAAGCCGCACGGTGGGCTGTCTAGATCCCGCCTATTCTTTCTTTGGATTGGTGGAAACATCTCATTATTGTAATCTCTTTTGAAAATTCGATGAGGGTTGTTGACGTCAACCACCTGTATTCAACGGAGACAGACGCTACACGACTAGCCTCATGCAATGAATATGCATAGCCATCTCGAGACAACACCCATATGAAATGTTTTTTCTCAAAATTGCCGGGATGTCACGTGTCCTACTTCTATCAGTACACTCGTAACAATTTAGGCATTATGAAACTATTATTGGATGAAATAAACCTACCGTAGCAAATAAGCCATAAATTTTTTGGTTGATCAAATTCGACACTCTCTCTTTGACCTCCATTCAAAAACTCTTTGTTTGGTGGGCGAAACAACGAAAAAACGCCACCTACTGAAATGAGACATCTTTCCGCCGAGTTGGGCCTCTCTATTCCTCTTCCTCACTGTCCTAAATCACACAGGCGGAAGAGACACACTAATGAGTCGTTAAGAACCCGCGTTACCGCTCGATGCAAGCCATTTTTGTCTACGGTGTCCACAGATCCATTTTATAAGCGAAACTGTCGGTCGGAACCGGTACCAGAACCACGCAGGTCCTCTATACGTGGGACTTTAACATGGCATATGTCATGGCAAAATGTGTAGAATTGCAGGACATTGCAATACAAAGTTCTGTAAAGCAAATATTTGCATTTTGTTAATAAATAATTAAATGTTCTAACAGCTCCATCTGTACATATTGAAATATCGGTGCTGAGTTAACATGAGTAAATGTGTACTGACAAATTGTAGAACTAATAGGCTTTGTGTTTTGTTGATCAACTGAGGTGAATGAAGCTACAGCAACCAAATTGATAATGGCATATTTGTCTGTATTTTCTCTTCTCCAAATAGCATTTTAGATTTTTTTTATTTGATAGAAATGCAACAAATGAACATTAACTTTCAAAAAATGTCCATCCACCTCTGGACCTCACTAAAACTCAGACCCTGCCTATGGCCCTGATGGGAATATATTTTTTGTGGGTTGGATTTGTAGTTCATGTTAAAATGTATTTATATATTAATGACTGGAGTTACCTTGGAGACATTCTAACCAATTATATACATTATGTCGTCCTTTTTACAGCTTGATCAAAATGAAGGCACTACTCATTGCTGCTATTCTCTTGGTTGGACTATTGGCAATGTGCAGCGAGGCCATTCCATCAAACCGCTGGTCCTGCTACAAGAAAGTCTTGAAGGACAGGGACTGTCGCAATGTTGGCATCTCCAACGGAGTTGCGACCATGCGACCCATCGATTCCCTGCAGAACCATTTCTGGGAGGGGAACAAATGCGACATGGTGTGCTACTGTAACTTCAGTGAGCTCCTCTGTTGCCCAAGGTACAGCAATTCCATTCTCCGCCAGTAGGCGGCGCCCATGTTCAGACTGTGTACGTGTGCTATGTTAAAACAGTTCTGGAACAGTGGATGGCTCTGTGGTGCTGTTATGTGCACTGGAGGCCGAATGGAGGCCGGCGGGCAGTTAGGCGCCAATTATAGTTGGGAACGAATTGGATCCAGTCACAGGCTGCCCAGTGAACACTGCCTACATTGTGATTATCATAAGCCACTTATTAATACAGTCAGGCATGTGTGCCTGCTGCCTGCAGTGAGCTGTGGTGTGGAGTTGACTTTTGTTTCATTGGTCAGTTAAAAGGTCATTCCTGCTGTTTTTATGTCATGGCCTTTCTCATGTAAGGCAAATATGCTATGGCTAGGCCTATGCATTTTGGCTCTGTATTTAGTCAGCTGTTGACTACAGAGAAGTGTTTTACCTTTAAAGAGGCACTATATGCCTGGAAATCAAACAGATACACAGAGCTTATCAGTTTGCAATCACAGTTGATCAGTTTATCAATTAAAAATAATGCCATTCTTGACTACCTTCATTAGCTAGGCCATTCACGCCTGAACCACATGGTTCATCCACTAGAAAGTCATGAACAGTTTACCATAGTCTTGGATTCCAGGCTAATAGGGCAATATACTAAACACGTTTTTGTTTTTTATGTTGTTCCAGGGATGTCTTCTTTGGACCCAAAATCTCCTTTATAATTCCATGCAAAACCATCTGAGCCATCAGTCGTTTGAATGGACAGTGAACACAGACGGTGCAATCTTCTGAATTGAAAACAAGAGTACAGAGTAAATGGGGCCAAGGGGGGTGGGCCCATCCAATCCGGACTACAGAATTACATGCATTTCATTCTTCACTTCGCGACAGCTACAACAACGACAAGTTCAGAAGGCTCCACTAAAACAAAAGCACAAGCTTTGAAGCTGAAAAAAAAGAGGCCCCCCTTTCACAATACTTGGGCCTACAAATAAAATGCATTATTTTCAGTCTCAAATACAGCACCGAGTATATTTATTATCTGTGAAGACAATTCAATAAAGGCTACAGTTCCAACACTTGTATATCAGACTTGGCAGACCCTTCATTTGGCATTCGCAATGATGTGACACTCCCCCATTATCTACACCCAAACGTAAACAGATCTCACTATTTGGCAATAGTCGTAGTACAGTAATACCACGAGTGTGCCTTTATATTGAGTTATTGCACATCCAAAAATATGATTCAATAGTTAAGAGTATGCCATTCATGAGAGACATTCCATTTTATATTCAAGGCTATTAAATGCCGTAAATGTCAGCAGGATCATAACGTGATGTTGTGATGAGCCTATGAAGCATGATTTTACATGGATGAAACAAGTAGGCTGTACAACTGGATTGTAAATGTCTTTGCAAAAGGGTTATAGTATTGTGTGTGTTTCTAGGCCTAACTAACTGTAAGTTGCTCTGGATCAGAGCGCCTGCTAAATGACTCAAATTTAAATGTAAAATGTAATTAACATAGCACTACAGATAACCTAGACTGGTGGAGCTGTTTTAACAAGTTGTTCTACTGCTCCATGACATCTCCCTGTACTTATCCAATGATTTTGTATTAATTACAACACTGTATGTGAGAATATTAATAAACAGATCGGTTTGAGTGTTATTTTGCCTGCAGGCCTTACTTGTATTATGAAACCACCTTTGTAGCTCATGTTTCCTTTGTGAGCTTGCTATGTTTCAGTTTGTTTTTGATAAACTTACTTTTGTCAGTCAGTTACAAAACATCACTGATTAATATTGTTGTCATTAGAAGAGATTGTTCTACTGGTCTATGTAAACAAACTGAATTAAGGCTCTTGAGTGGGTAAGATTTATTCACGGATTCACTGTTATTCTCCTATTCTATACAGTCACTGATAATAGATTCCAGTAACTGTAGAATAGGGTTTTAAAAACAAATTGTTATTTACAGTGACGGTCTACGCCGCCCAAACCCGGACGACGCACCATCAGTTCAAAGTCAACACACATAAACCACCCATAAACTGCTATACTGTTTTTCCCCTTTGTCTAAAATCATATACAAGTTGAGACAAATCAATCCACTGTTTGCAATGTAACTTGTGCGAAAAACTCAGTACTGAAGATGGTAATTGGAGAGGAATCGAGCCTGCACTCTCCTGCCACCTTTAATACCTATGTTTGACACCCCATGGATAAAGTCATCTGCTTCCCACAATGAGGATCCAGTATGAATAGGATCTCGGGTCCAGTGAGTATGTGAAAGGGTGTTTTGTCAGTTGGGTCCATTGGTAAACAACTGGGGGGCTCACAGTTTTATGCTAATGCTGATTGTCTTGTCAGCTCCTTTTGCTTGTGAGGCTATGTGCTTTTACTATGGGGCTGGGTGAGAACGGCTGTGTTGGTGAGGCTAGAAAGGAAACCTTGAGCATCTACTTTACATCTTTTGTCTTGTGGCCTTATCTTTCATTTGATATATAACCATTTGGTATGCTATTTGTCCACATTTACTATAGGTTAGCCACAACTTCACCTCTGCCAATTCTTTACACTGCTTAATTTTGACTTTCCAATTTGCCCATTTGACTTTCCAATTTGCCCAGCTACTGGTGTAGGCCTCTGGGGCGGCAGGTAACCTATCGGTTAAGAGTGTTGGGCCAGTAACCGAAAGGTCTCTGGTTTGAATCCCTGTGCCAACTAGATGAAAAATCTGTCTGTGCCCTTGAGCAAGGCACTTAACCCTAATTGCTCCAAGGTTGCCGTCAATAATGGCTTATCTTTGGATGTGACCCCACTCTCCAAGGGTGACTCGGGGGGAGTGGGATATGCAAAAAGCAAATATCCAATGTACACGTGTATAATACACACTTGTACATGTGTGAAATAGGACAAATGTAAGGACCAACCTAATTATAATTAATATTAGTCACTTGTTGGCAAGCGTAAACAAGGGCCTACTATGTCATAACATAAGCATACTACTATTCTTCCTCTCCAAGTGCAGCTGCTATGGCGGCATTCAACATAGTGGCAACATGGACGCTCAGGCACATTGACACAAGAGCAGCTGAGGCCTGCAGTAGAAAAGACACTCACAATAAATCTTGACATACAACCCCAACAACACTGTTTACTTTTTTCTCCTCCTGACACACTTAAACCGGTTTGAGCTGATCTGCTCCAGTTCCACTGAGGCCCTGGCTGTGAGAATGCAAAACAGAACAGGAGGAATGATACAGGGTTGAGACTTGATGGAGTACAGCTACAACCGGAAGTTACTTTTCAAAAGCATAACCGGTTAGGAGAGCATTATAGCTAACTCTAACCCTTTTTCTAACCTTTCCTAAGTCCCCTAACCTGCTACCTTAATTCTCCTGACTTGCTGCATAAATGATCCTAACCTGCTACGAAAAAAGTAACTTCAGGTTGTAACCTAGTTTCTATCATGAAGCAGTCTGACTTTGAGAACAACAGTGAAGATGGCTGAAAATTGCTAATGCTAGCAACAAAGTAGGACCTTTCCATTTTTCAAGAGAAGTGCCATACGTTTCTTTTGGGCTTACACTCTTACAAAAAGAGTTCCAAAAGGGTTCTTCGGCGGTCCCCATAGGAGAACCCCTTCTGGTTCCAGGTATAACTATTTTGGGTTCTATGTAGAACCCTCTGTGTAAAGGGTTCTACATGGAACTCAAAAGGGACCTAACTGGAAGCAAAAAGGGTTCTTCAAAGGGTTCTCCTATGGGGACAGCCGAAGAACCTGTTTAGGTTCTAGATAGCACCTTTTTTCTAAGAGTGTAGAGCAAGGAGAAGTTTTCCATAAATTATTTAGACATTGGACTACTAATTTAATGTAGTAAATCTAGAAAGCTGACCACAACAATAGACCACCAAGCTCGAGCTCGTCACACACCTGGACTAATTAGTTATAAATTGGGTACATTTATTGCTGATGCATCAAAATAGCTCAGGTATGTTGCCTAGTAGGTCTATCTGAAATTGCAGCTAAGGACATGGGGACAGTAGCTAGCAAACACACATTGATGCTGCGATAATGTACATCAATTTGTGAGAATATACATACTTGTCTGTAGTATTGATTGCTGCACTGGTTGATTAGGGGAAATTATCATTCTGGCTGCAACCTGGTCTCAGAGCATTACGTATTATTCTGTACCCTCTATTTGGTATGATATGTTTAATTTCCTATGGTATGTATTAATTTGTGGGGATGTCCATCAGTAGCTAAAAAGTTGTACGTTAATTAGCTTAAATGCTGAAGTTATCCATGATGAGAATCGAACTCACAACCTTTAGGTTGCTAGACTTTCGCATTATACCCTACCCATTTTTGTCTTAAGCAAACATGTGTCTTATGTAAGCATACCAAAAGTAACATATACTAATTTGAGTGACATGGATTTATATATACTATGTTACGTCTAGTCTATGAGACCAGGCTGCAACAATAGGCTAGGCTATAGGCTTAACTAGGCTATATAAAGCTACTACTAGGCCAATATTGCAATGATATCCTGATTTAAGACTGCTTTAAAACAAAAGCTTTAGTCGCGTGGCTTGGCTTTATTTTGCAGAGACATTGCTACAATGTCTGCTGCTCGGTAGTACAACACAAAGCGTGGGAGCACACTGGGGTCGCATCCTCACGCAGCTGACAGCTGTTCCCCTGCTGGCCTTTGTGCTCTTGTTCTACGGTTATGGTGGAGCTTGCTGTTGCATTTCTGACTGGCTAGATGGACACTTGCACATGGAAACATTTGAGCATTTATAAGAACTCAGGCAAAACATATCAATGGCTGTGTGGGGTCTATCTGTAGTAACGTTGTAACACTGTCTGAAATATTGAAACCTTTACACGAATACATACATGTTATTTGCTTTGCATGTTTAAATCTAGCTCAAATGTCTGCGCATGTTGTTGCTCAAATCTGATTGGCTTAATTTTCGTGATTTTTTTTGTACGTTTTAGTTTCATTTCATGATCATTCACCTTGATTATTGGCATCTGTTATCTCGCAGGTCAAACATTTTATTGTTTTTATTTTCATCAATAACTGTTCATTTCTATTGTTTCCTAAATTATCGGACGGGCTAGCAGTGGCAACGGATCCTGTTAATATGGCTCCTTGGGACGTCACTACCACCCCCATTGCAGTTAACATTTTAAATGGTTACGGTAGGCTAAGGGTTAGGGTTAGGTAAGGGTTATGATAAGGGTTAAGGTTGGGTAAGGGCTATGGTTGGGGTAGGGACGTCCCAATGATCTAGGATAGGACTGACCCAGTGGGAACGGGCATCCAGCACACAACTCCCATCAAAGCGTTCAGGCTTTTGGCGCCGTCTATTTTAAATCCCCGCTCCGGCCAATGACATGAGTTTTCCATTAAACCGCCACAGACAACCGTGATAGTCTCAAAATATAGTCCTTCAGCCAATCCAAACACCGTTCATGCCCTTGCGTCCCAGATTCAAATTTAAATGCGTAATTTCAGCAAACCGTATGACCAGCGGGAGGAGCTCTAAAAAACATGTAATCAAGTTTGTGCGAACTGTCTCCCACTCACAAAACAGTGCGAAGGACTTTACATTGGCACTCATTGTACTTGTGTGGCTGGATAATAGGTGAGTAAGGGAACTTCTATGCCTATCAAATCTTTCGTGATTTTCTACATGTAAAGTTTGTTTTTGGAATGCTTTTGAACTTAAGGCAAAAGTCCTCAAATGCTTACTGAAGGATATCTGGTTAACTATTTTACTCAACTAAGCCAGCGAAGTTGGGAAGCGCGCGCTGTGATGCAGTTGCTATTTCGCTAGCTAACTTGATGCAACTAAACACATTTTAAAGACTATTGTGGTCGTAGCCAAGAATGTTCAGTATGATAAGGAACATTTAAAAAATGGTTTCCGTCCAGAAAATACTTATTGGGTACTTCTTTGACATAACATGCTAACATCGTGCTAGCTAGCGATGTTGCACGATGCATTCCGTACTTGCTGCCATTGACTGAGTTAGCCTAGCTAGCGTCGTTACTAAACTAACTTTGACCAGCCTGGCCGAAATGGTTTATGTAACCTTTCGGTGTTATTTATGACCAACATATCATTCTAATGACCAATTTTATCAATGTTTTAAATTGTTTGAGTCTACTTATGGACATTTTGTTGGTCGACTTGGTTTAGGCGGGAAACAAAATGGAGGGGCGCTTATTGTCCTCGCTGTATAGCCACAATGAAGCAGGAACTCAGTCGGATTAGCGCGGTTTCGCGTCCTTGGGCTGTCCGTGGAGTGGCTTGCGGCTTGTTTACTCGGTGGTACCATCCGAATACATACCTTTTTTTTTTTAAACGATATTTATATATTTTATAAAATTTTGCCTTAATATTTTTTTCATTTTTCAGAATATAGCAGCCATGCCGGGTAAAGATCCTAATAAGCCGAAGGGAAAGACTTCTTCCTATGCCTTCTTTGTTGCGACGTGCCGGGAAGAACACAAGAAAAAACACCCAGGAACTTCTGTGAACTTCTCCGAGTTCTCCAAGAAATGCTCAGAGCGGTGGAGGGTAAGTTGTGACTGAGCGGCCGCCATGGCAAAGTTGTTTTTTCCGGGGGGGGTAGGGGGCGGGGCAAAGCGTGCCTACGAAACAGTTAGCAAATCAATGTATCAAATGGTGGGGATTTGGCGCAACATGGATGCTGCAATGAGTGGTGTGACTAATTCATTTTTTCTCTTTTCCAGACCATGTCTGCAAAAGAGAAGGTGAAGTTTGAGGATATGGCCAAGGGTGACAAAGTCCGTTATGACAAGGACATGAAGGGTTATGTGCCCCCCAAGGGATCTAAGGCAGCAGGAAAGAGAAAGAAGGACCCCAATGCCCCCAAGAGGCCACCGTAAGTACTCCACTTATACAACTGTATCCATTTCTGATTTCAGATTACTGGAACTAAATGTGTTCTCAACATTCTATCCCCAATAGTTCTGCATTTTTTGTGTTCTGTGCTGAACACCGTGGAAGAATCAAGGCTGATAACCCAGGCATGGGCATTGGTGACATCGCCAAGCAGCTGGGACTGCTGTGGGGCAAGCAGACTCCCAAAGACAAGCAGCCACACGAAGCAAAGGCCGCCAAGCTGAAGGAGAAGTATGAGAAGGTAAGGTCCACTCCAGAACCACTTATCATGACTGACTAGAACCGTTGTAGGAGCCTAATCACGAAAATCACGTCTATTTTTGTTAATTGAATTGTTTGTTGTAGGATGTTGCTGCCTACAAGGCTAAGGGAGGCGCAGGTGCAACTGCTAAGAGTGGCCCTGGCAGGCCAGCTGTTGGCAAGAAGGCAGCGCCCATGGATGATGATGACGATGATGATGACGATGATGAAGAGGAGGATGATGATGAGGAAGAGGATGATGATGAGGATGATGACTAAACTGCCTGGAAACTTGAGCTGGAGTATTTGCAAAACAATGTGAACCTTACAATGTAACATTTATAGCATTTTGGATTTTTCAGAACATGTACAGTGATGTGCAATGGCTGCAATAATGCATACAGGGGTCATATTGTGCTGTCTTGTAAATTAACAGCTCTTATTCTCAAAGCACTGCTTGTTTTGTCTTTGGATGGTGGCATGTTCTTTTCCGCCCTATATTGATATCGTTTCCACAGCTGTTTTTAAGAAATGCAAGAAAAAAATGTGTAGACGTTTGCGACCCATTTTTAACGGAGCTTCAATTGTTTCAGTGTAGAATTTTTTTATAATAAAATTTTGTTTTGTATATTAACTTCCTTGCCTTGTTGATGACAAGTTAGATTAGGGATGTGATTAGACAAGTAGTCCAATTCAGAATTTCTTTTTCTGTCACTCCTAACTGGTCTTTCAGATCTGATTTAAAAGCCCACTTGGTAGAAAAATCTGAATTGGCTGTGTAAAGGCAGCCACACTTACTCCATGTTGGTTAGCTACTAGTTAAGGTAGTGACCTATTAAATTGCGCTAAACTTCAATGATATAGCTTAGTATTCAGGCTATTTAATGAAATGGTAATTTGTGAAGTATACTGAACAAAATAAATGCAACATGTTGGGTTTCATTAGCTGTTTCTACTACCCAGTTAGGGAGCATTTCTCCTATGCAAAGAATCTGTCAAGTGTGGCATATTAAACATTTAAAGGCCACTCAAATGTGCAGTTTTGTCAAAAATGCCACATCAAGTTGGAGTGCAATTGGACATTCCTGCTGTCAGCATACCAGGTCTGGCAACCCCTCAATGTTTATTTCTCTACCATAAGCCACCAAATCCAGCTGTATGCCATGTGGGAAAGGTGTTTGCTGATGTCAATGTGAGAGATGGGCAGGCATAAGCAATTTGAATGCACAGATACCATGGTAAGATCTGTACGCAATTCATGTTAGCTGAAAATGTCCGTTCTTCCATGGCCTATATACTCAAATATTCCTAAGGCCTGATCCATGCCCTTATTTATAGTGTCTGACCAACCGATGCATATCTGTATCCATAGATTAGGAGGTAATGCATTTATTTCGACTGATTTCCTTATATGAACTGTAAAATCCTATAAATTGTTGCGTTTATATATTTCAGTATAAACTCTGGTCATGTTGACCAGACTAGCTCGCTGTAAGGTTGACTTACACCTTAGCTGGTAACCACAAGGTCTACAAACAAGTCAATAGGGTACAGATGGTCTGAGGGAAATGCATGTCTCAAATCCGTTGGAGTGGTTGACATATGGCCAGACAGAGTTGAGGCATTTTCTTAATAAAATTGTCATTTCAAGGAAAAGGGGCAAAAGTCATTGGTAAAAACGTTCAATTTATTGCCATGAGTACAGTTGAGCCAATATTTTATAAGTTAGATATTTACACCTTCATCCAAGGCTCACTGCATAGCTCTGTTTTAGAAATAAACCTATTTACATTATAAAAAATGCATACATATCACATTCTTAATTTAGCTTTTATCAAATTGGTGTCTGATTCTGGTTGCTTTGTAGTCATCATTCAACAACATTTACATACCAAGCTGGAAATATATAAAAACACAAACCCTTTCTTTATATAGCCATTTAAAATTCACCAGTTAGAGCCAACATGTTGAATTTCACTGTGCCTAAGACCAACATTGAAGTAGTAAGTCCTTTCAAAACATCCAGTGTTCATTCTTGACCATGATTCATGAGTGGACTTGTAGCCTGGTCCCAGATCTGTTTGTGCTTTCTTGCAAATTAAACACCTATGGGTCATTGTACAAACAGATATGAGACCAGGTTATAATCCTTTGCAGATTTCAAAAACATAGGACTCTTAAAAACCTAGCTAGTGGGCAGTTTATTACACAACTACTAGAAGTGGTTTTGAATTGTTGAATGTTCAATTCTGCACATTGATTAATGAATACTCCACCAATGTTTTTTTAAAGTTAGAAAAATTCTCTGACCCCTGAGTAATAGCCCAAAGACCCCAATAAGACGTAAAGATCGAGAGAAGAGAGCAAGAACGTGTAAACATCTACAACTGAAAAAAGGTCCATTATCCAAGCGTGTGTACGGAAGAGTATCTTTCATGGGACATGGTTGAGAGAGCACAGTATCCCCTATATAGTGCATTGCTTTTGACCAGGGGCGTCATTTCATCTAAACCTACACAATTTAAACTCTAAAAAGCTATTTGGAGACAACGAAAACAAGCAAAATCGTCTCCAGCCATTATCACCTTCATTGTAGCTTCATTCCCCTCAGTCAATAAGGGACTTAACTTTCTACAAACATGTCATACAGCTATTAGCTGCTAAGCACCAGCTCAGCACCGGGATTAAAAACAAGTTAAGTTTCATGTGAAGTCAAAAGTGCAGTTTCATATCCATCTACAGCAATCTTCCACCTCTGCACTGTTTTAAGACAAAAGCTGCCTCAGCTCAATGTGCTCTAGCCAGAGTCTTTCCACCCGCTCGGAGGCCTGCCAGCTATTACTGCTTAAACTGCATTTGCCAGTTAATGGGGATTGGAATGACTTTAGTAGCCCATTTTAAAATGGTTGGTGTTGAGTTAGGGTATGTTGACTGCCATACACAATTGACACCCCTGCCCATAGGGCTCTGGAAGTAGTGCACTATATAGGGAAATAGTGTGCCATTTCGGACGTACACAACCTCTCAATGCAGCAGACAGTTGAAGTGTAGTGTTCGATGCCCTATCCTGTTAAGTGAGTTCCAGTAGGAGTAAAGTACCCTCTGTGGGGCCGTAGCTTTAAACCGCTACAATATTGTTCATCTCCCACTTTTGTGTGCTTTTGCTGGTGTCACAGTCTGCGATGAAGACCTTGTGGAGGACGTCCGACCGGTCCAGGCACCTCCCCGTGGGGACGTGGGTGAACCTGTGGAGGTCCTGGGAGGGAAACGAAACAGTGAATTCACTTACACTACATATACCCTCACCCATACATGCTAATAAGCTATGTTCAGCAGTACCATCTCAAGCTGTAGCGCGATAGGAAAAACTCATAATACTGTATTGGTAACAAGGATGGATTCTCTTTCCAACTGTTTACCACATATCTTATGAAGCAATCATATAAAGAAACAATGGCACCAATCTAAGGAGATTACACACTTTGTATATGAAGTTAGATGCAGCTGCATACCTTGAAGTATCTCCATTCTGTGTTCTCGTTCATGTTACAGTGTGTAACGATCACCGCCGACCCGTCTGGTCCTTTCGTCAAGCACTGGTCATACTGCATGAGCTGGTTGGCTTCATTTATCCTGAAAAGCTACAAGAGATGGTTCATCAGTAAATGAGGAATAACGTTTAGGAATAAATCAAGTCTATAATCCCAAATGACACAAAACGTTTTCTGACCTGGTTCCCACCCATTCTGTGACAGGGTCCAATCTCCACGTTGCCTCCATTGGTGTGGCCCATACTGTCAATGCAGTAGCTGGTCTCATATCCACGGACCTGGAACAAAGCAATAATGTTCACTATACATTACAAATGCACAAAAGTATGTGGACACCCCTTCAAATGAGTGGATTTGACTATTTCAGTCACACCCAATGCTGACAGGTGTATAAAATCGTGCACACTGCCATGCAATCTCTATAGGAAAATATTGGCAGTAGAATGGCCTTACTGAAGAGCTCAGTGACTTTCAACGTGGCACCGTATTAGGATGTCACCTTTCCAACAAGTCAGTTAGTCAAATTTCTGCCCTGCTAGAGCTTCTCCGGGCAAATTGTAAGTGCTTTTATTTATATCGATTTGTTGTTGTACTTTTAACCCCTTTTTCTCCCCAATTTCCTGATATCCAATTGGTAGTCTTGTCTTGTCCCATTGCTGCAACTCCCCTACTGGCTCGGGAGAGGCGAAGGTCAAGAGTCATGCGTCCTCCGAAACAAGACCCAGCCAAGCCACACTGCTTCTTGACACAATGCTCGCTTAACCCAGAAGCCAGCCACACCAATGTGTTGGAGGAAACACTGTCCAGCTGCCGAACGCAGTCAGGCACCCGGCCCGCCACAAGGATTCGTTAGAGCGTGATGGGACAAGGAAATCCTGCCGGCCAAACCCTCCCCTAACCCGGACGATGCTGGGCCAATTGTGCGCTGCCTCATGGGTCTCCCGGTCACGGCCGGCTGTGACACAGCTTGGGATCGAACCCAGGTCTGTAGTGACGCCTCAAGCACTGCAATGCAGTGCCTTAGGCCGCTGCGCTACTCGGGAGTGCTGTTATTGTGAAGTGGAAACGTCTAGGCGCAACAACGCCTCAGCAGCGAAGTGGTATGCCAAACAAGCTCACAGAACGGGACCAGCAAGTTGCAACGCTATAGAGTTCCAAACTGTCTCTTGAAGTAACTTCATGAAATAGGTTTCCATGGCCGAGCAGCAACACACAAGCCTAAGATCACCATGCGCAATGCCAAGCGCCGGCTGGAATGGTGTAAAGCTGTAAAGCTCGCCGCCATTGGACTCTGGAGCAGTGGAAACGCGTTTTCTGGAGCGATGAATCAGGCTTCACAATCTGGCAGTCCAACAGACAAATCTAGGTTTGGAAGATGCCAGGAGAACACTACTTGCCTAAATGCATAGTGCCAACTGTCAAGTTTGGTGGAGGAGGTATAATGGTCTGGGGCTGTTTTTCATGGTTTGGGCTAGGCCCCTTAGTTCCAGTAAAGGGAAATCTTAACGCTACAGCATACAACATTCTAGACGATTCTGTGCTTCCATCTTTGTGGCAACAGTTTTGGGAAGGCCCTTTCCTGTTTCAGAATGACAATGCCCCCGTGCACAAAGGTCCATACAGAAATGTTTTGTCGATGTGGAAGAACTTGACTGGCCTGCACAGAGCCCTAACCTCAACCCCATCGAACACCTTTGGGATGAATTGGAACGCCGACTGCAAGCCAGGCCTAATCACCCAACCTCACGAATGCTCGTGGCTGAATGGAAGCAAGTCCCAGCAGCAACGTTCCAACATCTAGTGGAAAGCATTCCCAGAAGAGTGGAGGCTGTTATAGCAGCAAAGAGGGGACCAACTCCATTAAATGGCCATGATTTTGGAATGAGATGTTCAACGAGCAGGTGTCCACATACGTTTGGTCATGTAGCGGACAGTAACACACTACTCTTCAACAGATGCATATGTTGATATTTTAACGAAGTAAGACTGCAATTCAGCTTTTAGCTACTATTGTGTAGTATGAATAAACTAAAAACGAAATATTGACAATACTTTTGCATACCTCTCCCCACTCCACGTTTTTGGGGGGCAGTGGGTAGTTCATGGGGATGTCATAGGCAATTTCTTCCATGAACCACTTGAAGCTCTTGCAGCGGTGCTCCTCTCTGAACTTCTTGAGCTGGCTGATGTCCCCGTAGGCTAGGGTGAGGGTCTCCGGCCGGCTTGCGTAGAAGTAGTCCTTGTAGTCGTCCCACCAAACCTCCACCACACGCACATAGTTCTGGAGCAGGGAGGATCAGAATAAAACACCAATTATTAGTTTCCATGAAGGACAACTCCTCTTGAAGGACATCAGTCAGTCAATCCATATGCTCCTTCTCATATGGTGTTTTTCCATAAGATTGCTGATGTTTTATAATACAATACAGATGACCGATACATATGATGATATCCATATAATGAATCCACTACTGACCATTTGATAAACTGCTGTAGGCCTACATGAACTGTGCTTAGCACAATATATCATTCAATCTAGTCACCCTTGTAGACATTTGAAACTGGCTGAACCATATTAGTTTACAAGGATGAATCCAAGTAAATAAGCAGATGGTGCCAGGTCAGCTCAAAGGAGCCAAGAAAAGCTGCCAGGGATTTGCCAGAGTGGGCTAGCCTGGTCCCAGATCTGTTTGTGTTGTCCTGCCAACTCTTACGGTCATTGTGAGAATCACCATAGGAGTTGGAAAGAGATTGAACGCAGATCTGGGAGCAGGCTAAGAGGGGCAGCCTGGGTGCTTAGTTTGACAGACTTGGCACACTGACCTTAAGTGTGGGCGAGGAGCCAATGTGGGCAGGGGGTGGGTTGCCCTGCCAGCCCTGTAGGCGATAGATATGGCCCACGCGGGAGCACGGCACGAAGAGCAGCTGGCCGCCACACTGCCAGATCTGGGATCAGATCAGGACAATAGAACATGCTGGAGTTACACAGATGGTACATACAAAGCTGAAAATACGATAGTATACCAGTACAATAGAGAGATAACATAGTTGAAATTCACAGCAAATAAATAACAGCTACTAATCATTATGCATGATTAGTAACAGTATCAATACAGGACCAAACAATAGCCCAAGTATTTTATTATGTGAAATCTTTCAGTAGATGATTGAGAGCTTTAGGTGGTCTTAGTGTTTACCTTATAGGATATCTCAAAGTTCTCCCCTCCCCAGATCTGCAGACCTGGGTCGTAGAGGCCCAGCTCAAAGAAGAAGTCCCTCTCAATGGCAAACAGTCCCCCAGCCATGGCAGGAGACCTGAGAAAGGCCCAAAACTACATTACCCACAATCCACAGGAGTCTCATCCAGAGAGAGGGACAAGAGCTAAAATGTTGCAGGGAAGAAGGTGGATACATGATGAAATAGGGAGAAACATAGGCATTATGACAAAAAGAGTGAACAAGAACATTGACCCAAAGAGTGCTCCCAAACAATCCTTCCTGTCAAATGACCAAATATCATGCTAGCCATTGAAGGTGAAACATTACTGAGTTATCTTCTCAAACAATAGAATAACGTGGTAGGATACCGAGTTGTGGAGAAGACAGAAGAGATTATTGGTGAGGAAATCACACCAAGAAAAACTGAGAATGAGAATGCAGGACATTAGTGAGAGACTTCAAAGAGTTTAATTTCAAAGACTTATGCATTGAAAAGTGGGATTCTTCCTTCCAAGTATCAGAGACTGCTAGCAGTCAGTGTTCGGCCAAATTGACACCTTTAATTGGTCCAGGCCATAGGCGTTTCCTCAATATCATGACATTTGGCACTAGAGCAAGTTAGAGCAATTAATAAAGCACATTGAGTGCTACAGTTGGAGGTTAATGGGTATTAGATAGCTTTCTGATTATTGTTACATCTAAAGACTAGTATATGAGGTAGCACTTGTGTTTCATAGTTAAAGTATGCAGATCAGTAGCAGGTCAGCCTACAGTTATACACTATAGAGAAGTGCCAAGCAGTAGAGAGTAAGCCAAGACCAAGCAAATAGTACTGTACATGCAGACAGCATATTGTATACTCTAGTGCATCATTTGTGCCTCAGTTAGGGATTGATGTTGCAAGCAGGGTAGATTTTTAGTGCTGATGAATTACCGATAGGGCTCAGTTTTAGTTAATCTCTTCTCCTTCTCCCTGCTACCGAGGGGCACACGCTTCCAGAGCATGCTCCAGTCCCATGCTCCGCGGGCAAAGCCATCCTCGTCCCCTCCCCCTTGTGGGTCAATTCGGAATGTCTTGCCATCTATGGAGTCTATGAGAGGGACCGTGCACACCGTTCTGGGTAGGGACAGCCAGTGGGGAGATGGAGGGTTTCATGCATCACACACACACACACACACACACACAAAGGGGGGAAACAAACAATACATCTGGGTTTTAGATGGGCATGCAAGGCATGGATGGTAGCAGGATGTTTACCGATAAGGCTCGGTCTTATGCTTTCGCTTAGCCTTCTCCCTGCTGGAGAGAGGCACTCTCTTCCACAGCAGGCTCCAGTCCCAGGCTCCCCGGGCCAGCCCGTCCTCATCACCACCTTGCTGGGGCTCTATGGTATAATCACTGCCGTCTATATAATCTATCAGAGGTACAGTGCATACCATTCTGGAAACAGGCAATGAGAATACACACACAAGATGTTACAGTGGGGCAGACCACAGCACTAAATGGATATTAATTACTGATTAATATTTAGCATAGATAAACAGTTTTGCATATTCAGCATGGATGGATACACCCATCTATACATTTTCAATACAATCATCTGCACATGAATTAGGTTGTATATACACGTCAATGTATATCACTAGTTATGCTGTGACATAATACAGAGATGTTTCTGGTAGAGCGGATTCATGACCTGCACCATTCATTGATGGTTGGGTCAGAATATTTTTCATTATTACAGTAGAACAATCATATATGAAGTAGAAATACTCAAAATCCCAGCCGCAGACCACTCATACCTGTCCTTGGATATGGGGGCCACCAGAGGGGCGTACCAGTTGGCAGCGACTTCACAGTGAGCGTCTAAATAGATAAGAACCTATAGACCACAGGACACACACAGCGGCCAAACAAGTCACACACTAGAGAGAACAGTTGCTTGACAGAAGAGTTGTTACCATTCCATATCTTTCCATCTATATGGATATCAATCTACGTTAGTGGCTCCAGATCAATCCATTCATTCCCCCTTTTCCTTTGTCACATCCACACACACAGTAAGTGTAGAGGTGATGGAGTACCTGTAACCTACCTGTCCCAGGGTGGCTACATGGGCTCCTATACTCCTAGCCTGGATGAGGCCCTCTCTCTTCTCATTGCGGTGCAGTTTGACCAGGCCGTTCCACTGCTTAATGTACTCTTCTAGTCTCTCCTTCAGGTGCACTGGAGACCGACAGGGACAGTGAGATTAAACCTACTTTTATTTGTCACGTACACAGTTTACCAGGAGGTACAAAAGGTGCAGTGAAACACTTGTGTGCTAGGCCCCAGAACATAGCCTTATTTATTGTACTGCAATGTACACAATAGGATATCCTACAGTATTAGATAATTATTGTGCTATGAAAAGTATGACTGTATTTACAAATATAAAGTGGGTAGTGTCTTGGTCGCGCAGATTATATACTACAATCGTCACTAGAAGTTTATAGCCCAGACACACCGGTAGGATTATCAAACGTTTGCCCAGCCGACAGTACTTAGCACCTCTGAACAGAGTGTCGGCTGTCAATCTCCTGTTCACACAGCAAAGACCTTGAAGTCGTCAGCCTTGTTAAAATACTCTAAACCAGAAGGTGGCAGTAGCGTTGTTTGACACTGCATGTCAGTGTGTTGCTTAGTTTATGGTCTAGATTCCAATGATAGCTAGCCAGCTGTGCTAATGTTGTAATTTTGCAGAAAGCCCTTCTTGATACTAGCCAGAGCTAGATTACTACCTAGCAAGATGACGAAGAAACAATTAAATTAATTCTCCATAATCCAATACAGCCAGTACCAGCCCATGGCCAAAAGTTTAACTTGCTAGCTAACATTAGCATATTCGCTAGATGATGCAACATAGCTAGCTAGCTCTGTTTCGTTAGATAGCTTTCGTTAGCATATTTGCAAGCTAGCGCAACTTACACCTGTTGCTGACAGGTGTATAAAATTGAGCATAAAGCCATGCAATCTTCACAGACAAAATATTGGCAGTAGAATGGCCTTACTGAAGAGCTGTGACTTTCAACGTGGCACAATCATAGGATGTCACCTTTCCAACAAGTCAGTTCATCAAATTTCTGCCTTGCTAGAGCGGTCCTGGTCATCTGTAGGTGCTGATATTGTGAAATGGAAACGTCTAGGAGCAACAGCGGCTCAGCCGCAAAGTGGTAGGCCACAAACTCACAGAACGGGACCGCATAGTGCTGAAGTGAGTAAAAATCATCTGTCTTCGGTTGCAACACTCACTACCGAGTTCCAAACAGAAATGGTTTGTCGAGATCGGTGTGGAAGAACTTGACTGGCCTGCACAGAGCCCTGAACTCAACCCCATCGAACACCTTTGGGATGAATTGGAATGCCGACTGCAAGCCAGGCCTAATTATCCAACATCAGTGCTCGACCTAACTAATGCTTGTGTCTGAATGGAAGCAAGTCCTCGCAGCAATGTTCCAAGTGGAAAGCCTTCCCAGAAGAGTGGAGGCTGTTATAGCAGCAATGGGGGGGGACCAACTCCATATTAACGCCCACGTTTTTGGGATGAGACGTTCGACGAGAAGGTGTCCATATACGTTTGGCACTGTAGTGTAGCTAGCTAAGGACACTGCAGCCAACACAGGCAGCGGTTTCATGCAAACTAATCCATTGTGATTTCCTTATGTCAATATTTGCTCTAGTGGTTAGCTAGCTTGCAGGAAGTATTTAGTGTTGTGTGCATTGCGTCTGTGCACTTAGCTAGCTAACATCCCATTGCCTACATTGCATATGAAGTGTGACTGGCTCATGACATTTAACAGTGGATGTACGGAGAAAACAGCCTCTTTCCATCTTGTTGTCACTCCTGTCGGCTCTCCCACATGGGGGTTTGTGCTCTCTGATTGGCTCAAAGTCAAGTTGTCGGCCACTGAATAGAAATGCAAGTAAAAACGGCAGGTTCGTCGCTACCGGGTCGGCACGCAGCAGGTACCACTTTTGTTGTAGTAAGAAAAGGCACGGCCTACCACTGCGATAAGTACCTATCAGCAGTGAGACCGTTTCATGCTTTAACTACACAGAGATAGTATTCTAGGGTCGATACAGAACTATTTTATAAACCATAACCTTGAGTTTAATTCCATAACATCAGAAGTGTAACGACGATGAGCCCCTGTCAAAGCTATATATTGCTTGCAGTCTGTGAGCTAGTCACAACCTTTAGAATTACTTATGTAATGTTTGGCTGTGGCTGCCGGCTGTAGAACAAAATGTGCAACTGATGTGAAACCTGAGAAATAACGTGGCATCTTTCTCCTTCAAAACCCTGTTTCCAATGGCCAGACTATACCTTTATTGGCAATGAAGTGCTCGTGATAGCATGCAGATGGTTAAAAATACTGTAACAGGCTTTGGTAATAGCAATCAGTGGCAGGCTGCATGCTTAATGAGATGAATTCTCTGAACTCTTGATTTTCCTCATGAAGTCAGTGTCCATTATGTATCTTTTGGTGTTGTGGTGCCCCCGCTTCAGGGGAATTACTCAGCCAGCTTTTCACAATGGTGGACTAGGCTCTCACAGTTCTACATCTGAAAGGTGGACTAGACTCTCACAGTTCTACATCTGACTAGTGGACTAGGCTCTCACAGTACTACTGAATGGTGTTCCATTGCTTGGGCAGGGCCCCAAAATGCAAGACTAAGGGAGACACTGCTTTTCATAGCCAGTGATAATTTAGCAAGACAATGGCAGTGTTGTTGCAGAGCGCTGGTTCAATTGCTGGGCGTTTTACTTAGTAATTGGAGTGGGGGTCCCCTGCTTACAGCCAACTGTAGTTATCTACTAGCCTAGCTGAAACAAAGCAGGGTGCTTTTAACCTTAAACCAAGAATAGACATGTTATGCACTAAGGCTTGTATCTGAGGAAATGTACAAGTACAGCAGTGAAGTGTTGGTACACTGCAGCAGAGTGATGTCGTGAAGCCTTCTAGTCTAACCTGATTGGCAAATTCAAAATGGAACAAACATTTCCATGCAAGTCATTTAGCAAACACTCTTATCCAGAGCGACATAGTGCATTGATCTTAAGGTAGCTAGGTGGGACAACCATATATCACAGTAAGTACATCAATAAAGTAGCTGTCAGCAAAGTCAGAGCTAGTAAAGGGGGTGAGCATTAGTTCAAAAGACAATATTGGTACAAAGACAAAACCCTATCAGCCCTGTGTTGTAATTACTTGTACTCAAACCAATGCTACCTTTGTTGCTGAAGTCGTCGATCATGACGATCTCGGCCAGGTATCGTCTGGGCGTTCTCTTGATGACGCTGTGGACCGTCCTCATCAGGGTGGACCAGCCCTCGTTGTGGAACACGATGATGACACTGGACGTCAACAGGTTGTCGTCGTAGTGCCAGTACTTACACCTACAGTAGGAGAGGAAGATTTCAAATGGCTGTAGGCATACATACTGTACATGTCGTTGATAACAGGGAATATATATAGAGATTAGGCTATGTTCAGAAGCTGGAAAGTACCATCTTTTGACCAAGTTTGTATAGCATTTCATACATTTAGAAAAGACTGCTTTGGAGTGATATAGGACTGTATACAAAACAAAACAAAAAAGAGACCAAAAGGCACAACAGATTCCATTATGCAATCTGAAGACTTGGGAATAGACACAGCCCTGGATAGCTTAGCTTCACCAGCAATTGCTGCTAGCTAGCGCCAATCCAACACATGATAGCCCTAAGCTCAGCTGCCTAGCTCTTTCTCCTTTGTGTCCACCCAGAGTTCTGCTAGGCCTCTGTCACAACCCCCACTCCCCTCCCCCTTCCTCCTCCACAGGCAGGCCATCTGTGAAGCAGGAAGGCAGCCCCGCTTGTGTGGTTTCCTCTGGCAGAGTGCGCTGTGTGTATGTGTCCTGGACTCCACTTCCTCATTCTCAGCGTACTCACTCACTAGAAGTCTCTGCTGCTCTTCTACTGCAAAAACAACAGTACTCACTACCTCCCATTGCCACATGCCATGCCTACGTATGGGCTTCAAGCCAGCCAACTGCCCTGCAACTAGCCTTCCAACTGCCCTGTTAATACAGCTGAGTGTGTGAGAGTGTGTGTGAGAGAGAGAGCAAGAGGCCGGGCCAGACACTGGTGCGGCATACTGAGGGTCTATTTTTAGCCTTGGTTTGCGCCCTTGGCGCTAGCAAACCAATCTGCCTCGGGGACGACCTGAAAGGAAAAGACGGAGCGTCGAGGCATCGGAGGTCACTTGACCCAAGAATTTTGAGCGTTATCATCAGTGCCGTGCGGAATTCAGGACGGAGTGAGCAGTAAGCGGTTGGTCAGGTCTGGGCTGAACTGAAAACAGTTTGCAGCACAGCAGATCTAGAGTATCTGGGAGGGGTTGTTAAGGCTTAGAGACTGAACTGAGAACAGTTTATAGTGCATCTCTGGGAGGTTTCATTTATGGTGAATCACACAGGCCTGCCTACCTGTCCTTCCTGTTTAGGATGATTATAACATTAGGCATATAAAATGCCGGTCCTCCTGGTTTTAACCCACCAACACTCAGATAAACACCTCCGATTACAGTCCTGTTGGACCAAACCTTTAATATAACCTGAGAGCTCACAGCTCCATTAAGGGAATGTGTCTTTCAGCCTCCCCAGGCCTCAAAACAGATAAAGATCCTCAGGCACCTCCTCACGTCACTCACTTTTACAGCCAGGGAGGTTTTGGACTGCCACTTTATTATGACCTGCACAAAAAAGCTTCAACAGTAAATATAGGCTAGGAAAGGCCAAAAGAGGGAGGCACTAAAGACAGATGGTTAGCATCTCAAATGGCACCCTATCTAGTACACTACTTTTAAACAGGACCCATAGGGCTATGGCCAAAAGTTGTGCACTATATAGGGAATAGGGTGCCACTTAAGAAGTCGCCCTGGAGAGGCTTATAGAAAGTTGTGAAAGAAAAGATTAGAGGGGATCTTCTACTGAACTGGGACTCAGTGCTCTTACCATCCCCAGCCCATCTCCGTGTTTAACCGTGTAACTAATGGCTTATCCTTCAGCTACAGTATGCTGGCTTGTGTTTTGAGTTGAGGCGTCAATGAGTTACAAGGGCAGGGGAGGAAAGCATTAGTCGTATCAGCTTCTTGTAAACACTGTGCAATAGTCTACACATGGGGTAAGCTCTATGGCTGTATTCAAATCCACTGCATTTAAGAACAATTTTGAAGTTGCTGCACTTAATTTCATGAATATTCACTAGGCCTACGGGTAATTCGCTCTGACAGTGTGGAGTGTTTTCTGGGAAAAAAAGGCCAACAGGGATCCATTGCATAATAGCGGTTAGCCTACATGAGTTTCCACGAAAGCCTTGCTCATTCCCATCTGAAACGACACAAATAGAAACATATCCAGTGATGTGCTTGGACCTGATGTGAACTCACTCAAGGGAGCGTGCACAGTTCCCAGCATGGCAACACCCTGAACTCACTACTCTTGGTAAAAGTTCATGAATTTCCCCACATGGCATTACAAATCGCAAAACTTCCATACGGATTTTGCAAGCATTTCGCCAACTAATCTCGTGGACAGACGACGTAAACATAAATGACGCAAAATTTAGCTAAGATTAATAGCCAACATATCAGTCAGGATGCAGACTGGAGGCATGAAGAGTGATCGTGTGTGGAAACATTCATCACGCGTCTATAAAGACAACAGTTCTCTCTGTGCTGAGCTCTACGGAGGGGAAGGCAAGAGCAACACTAATGAATAACACCGGTGCCTTAACTCAGTCTGTGGATGTTACTTGTCGATCTAGTGGCTTCATGAGAGTTTCAGTACATGTGAGTTTCCGTACGCGTGTGTGTGCGTGCCTGACAAATAGTATAGGAAGGAGATCGAGCTAAAACAAGTGTATGCTCGTGTGTGTAGAGGGAAAGAGGGTCCTGTGCTGAGCGAAGGTCAGCCATCTTCCTGCCTATTAAACACCGCTGCAGCCTTGAAGTGAAGCGCCTGGCAGAAATCACCACATTTCTGCTGACAGGATCCCTCCAGGCTAGGCAGCTCTAACCCAGTCACCCTCCCAGAGAAACACTAATGTATGACAGATAGCTACTAACCTACCTCTCAACCACATACACGAAGCCTGGAACATGTAGGCCACGGCCAAGCCACATGTAAAGTACCACACGCATCCTAAATAAAACAGGCCTATGCTCGGTCAACGGAAAAGTTATGAAAGTCACAGCAATAAAAAGTATTAAGTGTTTAAAGTCGTGATTTAACGAGGAGGCTAAGGGTGTAACGTCAATGTTTTCATAAGGCTTACACAAATTCTAGACTGAATAACTTTTAACAGTGTTGTAGTGCTCATGTCATGTGTGGATATATTCAGATTTTGCAGAAACACGCTATGAACTTTTCAGCGCGGAAAAGTCTCAACGCTTAACCGGTTTACTAGTTATACCAGGCTGACAACTAGTTCTATCTGTAGACCTACGGCCGTGTCTCGGGACTAGTCTAATTGATACAGGCTCGCGCTTCATCAGAGAGTTGTTTTGTTTACTCACACAGCCCTTGGAGGAGGGCAGCTGAGCCAGAGCTGTGGTGAAAATACTGAACATCCTTGGCTTCTTCCCACCGTGTTATAGGACTGGGGACAAGCACACACACACATAGGCAACAACTCAGCCCCTCTGCAGAGAGGTGAGAATGTCTAACGTCATCTGCCATAAAACTCAAAAGAGTTCCTGCCACTGAATTGCAGTCTTACCCAATGTCCTGAACGGGGCTAAAATTAAGTGTAATGGACAAGGCTGCTCAATAGTGACTGCAGTGGCCCATCTTGTGGCCAAAACCGGAACTACAGATCCTGGGTTGAGACGATTCACATCCTGATTGCACAACTAAAGTACAGCCAAACCTGGACGACACTGGGCCAATTGTGCGCCGCCCTATCGGACTCCCAATCACGGCCGGTTGTGATACAGCCTGGATTTGACCCAGTGTGTCTGTAGTGACGCCTGAGATGCAGTGCCTTAGACCACTGCGCCACTCGGGAGCCCCCCTAATGGAGTGAGTGACACCTTTGCCTACATCTGCTGTGCACTGATCCACAGAAAGGCTTGAATAGCAGTGTGCCAATCAGGACCGCCTTCATATAGAGCAGCTCAAGCCACAGCAAGTGATGCACTTTGTCAGTAACTGGTTAGTCCACACGAGTTCTATTTTCCAAACACGGTGCAGTTCACATGGCTGTCAACCTCAAACTGACAGAATAATGTACAGCTGCCCATATATCATGGAACGGTTTACATATGTAGACCAACTAGGCAATGCAGTCTAGACATGCAGTCTAATATCAACAGTTCGGTCTGGGGCAGTGATGTAGTGGTTAAAGTGCGTGAACGCCATTTCACAAATAGAAAGTTGCAAAAGATGTTTACCCTCCACTACACACCTGGTCTGGGTGCAGCAACAGTCTCACACCTACTACAGTTAATGTAATCAGTCGAAAGTATGTTCCTAGGAAGCACTACATTCCTAGAAAGCACCAAACCAAAAGGGGGCCCAGCCCAGCCAGAATCACTCATTATGTTCTTTAGAATATCATCCATTATCTGCCATACTGACTAGGCTATAGTAAAGTCCACGTGGATGTCAGCAGCCCAGCCACATAACATAAAGCCTGTACTGTAGCATCCAGCCAGGGATGCCTGTCCTTTACAGTCTCATGCTGACTGTTCAAAGGTGCCCTTTGTGTTCCCACTGGGCCCGCAGCCAGATGAAAGGCTGGAGAAATACACCTTCGCCTGTTTGTTCTCCACACAGTATTAGTCCATTGGTGAGTTAATCAGTGACAGTGTGTTTGGCCCAATGTGTGCGCACAGACAAAACAATGAGGTGACACCATTCATTCCTATGTGAAGACTCAATGGCGCATTGAAGCCAATTGAAATCTGTTAAGACGGCGTCTCACGGAGACATAACCTGAAACGTTTGAGCTACTCCAGGAAGTGACGATGCTCCCTCTCATTGAGTAACTCAAGTTGAACACCGACCGGGGTACTGCAGGCTGCCATTAGCAACTAAATGACTCTTATACTTCTGTGTACGATTTAAAAAACATATATAAAAAAAAATTGGTTCAAAGACATACATTTGATGTATTAGAAGCAATTACTGGTACCATGGTCTTCCAGAAATGTTTTTACACAAAGATGCCAATTTTTCCACATTCACTATATTGGGGAATCCTGTTTTCTGCTAACAATGCCTGACATACCACTGTTGGCCTTGAACTTCCATGGCTTCAACGAGAGGGGGCAGTCGTTCTCCCCTGGTTTGGCCATATGTAAATCAGAAAATTAAAAGAGGAAAGAGGTTGGTGACTAGACTTGTTATGGATTGTGCTCATATCAGTTGATAGTGATTGACGCCAGACTGGAGGTACAAGGACACGGATTATTCACTGTTGTATCTGTGGACACAGATTCTGTAGCAGCTGACAAAGCCGCTGCCTTGGTTTTGAACTACGAGTCTCTCGGGCTGGTGTTTCCAGAACATTTGGTGCCATCTGATTAGAAGAAAAAAAGGGCCCGTCTCCAAGAGGCCAGTTAGACATTCTCTACTCTGTGCTGGAGGCGTCTCCGTTACAACTTGTAATAAACCCGATTGACTTTCCATTAACTCCTTTTTCTTCAGTTAGATATTCCCATTATACCAAACGTCACTCAGTACCTGAAATGTACTGCTACACAAAACAACTACAGAATACTGTAATCAGCTAGTGTACAGTAATAAAACATCCCTATCCCAATAGCATAGGCTATCAGTCACGCATCTCCAGTAACAAAATAAATCTGTAGCTGCATTCTACTTCTAGGGTTAGGAGGACAAGGTGATCTGATACGTTGGTTTATAAACTGAATCCAAAACAACTTAAATTCAGAAGGTTTCCGCTCAGCTTGAGAACCTTGGATTGACCTAGCCATGGGACAGCCTAGCCTCCATTCCTCATTTATTCGGCTATGACTGTTCCCTAATCTGCTCTGATATAAAGTTAAGCCATAATGCAGGTCAATTGGATTTATGTTGTTGCGTGTGTTTTGGCTGGCTGGACAGTATCTGGTGTGAACACGATTTTGCCTCATGCACGACATCTTCACATAGAGTTGATTAGGCTGTTGATTGTGGCCTGTGGAATGTTGTCCCACCCCTCAATGGCTGTGCGAAATTGCTGGATATTAGCGGGAACTGCAACACACTACATGTCGATCCAGAGCATCTCGAACATGCTCAATGGGTGACATGTTAGGCGAGTATGCAGACATTTTCAGCTTCAAGGAATTGTGTAGAAATCCTTGCGACATGGGGCTGTGCATTAACACGCTGAAACATGATGGCGGCGGATGAATGGCACGACAATGGGCCTCAGGATTTCGTCATGGTATCTCTGTGCATTCAAATTGCCATCAATAAAATGCTATTGTGTTCGTTGTCCGTAGCTTATGCCTACCCATACCATAACCCCACCATGGGGCACGCTGTTCACAACATTGACAATCAGCAAACCGCTCTCCCACACAATGCCATACACTGTCTGCCATCTGCCTAGTACAGTAGAAACCAGGATTAATCTGTGAGGAGTACACTTCTCCAGCGTGCCAGTGGCCATCGAAGATGAGCATTTTGCCACTAGTCGGTTACGATGCCGAACTGCAGTCAGGTCAAAACCCGGGTGAGGACAACGAGGACGCAGATGAGCTTCCCTGAGACGGTTTCTGACAGTTTGTACAGAAATTCTTTGGTTGTACAAACCCACAGTTTCATCATCTGTCCGGGTGGATGGTCTCAGATGATCCCACAGGTGAAGAAGCCGGATGTGGAGATCCTGGGCTGATGTGGTTACACGTGGCCTGCGGTTGTGAGACTGATTGGACATACTGCCAAAGTCTCCAAAACAACATTGGAGGCGGCTTATGGTAGAGAAATTAACATTCAATTCTCTGGCAACAGCCCTGGTGGACATTTCTGCAGTCAGCATTCCAATTGCACGCTCCCACAAAACTTGGAAACATCTGTGGCATTGTGTTGTGTGACAAAACTGCACATTTTAGAGTGGCCTTTTATTCTCCCCAGCACAAGGTGCACCTGTGTAATGATCATGTTTAAAATCAGCTTCTCGATATGCCACACCAGTCAGGTGGATGGATTATCTTGTCAAAGGAGAATTGCTCACTAAGAGGGATGTAAACAAATTTGTGCACAACATTTTAGAGAAATAAGCTTTTTGTGCATTTGGGAAATTTCGGGGATTCTTAATTTCAGCTCATGAAACATGTGATCAACATTTTAAATGTTGCACTTATATTTTTGTTCAGTATACATAGGCCTAGTGTGATAGAGCTGGAAATAAATTGAGAGCATTTTACAGATATTGATAATTACACTAAAGTAGAGAAATGTGAAGTTTGAAATTAAATAATGCCGCTAATAGGTCACTTAAGTCACTTAAAAAAAACAAAAAATATTACTCATTACATTACTTCTGTTTACTTTACAATATTGCCTTGTGTGGAAAGTAACACGTTACTACCTTGGATTACTTTCATAAAAAAAAAAAAAACGAAATCTCACCATTTGTTTGACAGCAAGGCGAGTGCTCCTACCTACAGTGCATTCGGAAAGTATTCAGACCCCTTCACTTTTTCCACATTGTTACGTTAAAGCCTTATTCTAAAATGGATTAAATAAATGTTTTTCCTCAATCTTCACACAATACCCCATAATGACAAAGCAAAAACAGGTTAAGATTTTTTTGCAAATGTATATAAAAAAACTGAAATACCTTACATAAGTATTCAGACCCTTTGCTAGGAGACTCGAAAATTGAGCACAGGTGTTTCCATTGATCATCCTTGAGATATTTTTACAACTTGATTAGAGTCCACCTTTGGTAAATTCAATTGATTGGACAGGATTTGGAAAGGCACACACACACACACACACACACGTCTATATAAGGTCGAAGGAATTGTCCGTAGAGCTCTCCTTTGAAAAGCTTCAGCTGCGTATTCCCTCTAGCACCAAGGTCAGCGCACTCTCAAAATGTTTTTTTGCCATCATTGTAAGCCTGCCACACACACACACACACACACTATTCGATACATTTATTAAACATAAGAATGAGTGTGAGTTTGTCACTTCCCACGAGCTGGGTTGTTACAAAGAGCTCTTATAGGACCAGGGCACAAATAAAAATAAATCATTTTGCTCTTTATTTAGCCATCTTGTCATATAAAACCTTATTTGTTCATAAAGGGTGTGCTTGAAAGGATGCACATAGCTCTGCAATGTTGGGTTGTATAGGAGAGTCTCAATCTTAAATAATTTTACACACACAGTCTGTGCCTGTATTTAGTTTTAATGCTAGTGAGGGCAGAGAATCCACTCTCACATAGGTACGTGGTTGCAAAGGGCATCAGTGTCTTAATAGATTTGTCAAGGCAAGAAACTCTGAGCGCAGCCCTATCCAGAAATCTGGCAGTGGCTTCTGATTAAATTAATTTTGCAAGTTCAATGAGGTGCTCTTGTTCAGATATCAGTAAGTGGACTGGAGGCAGGGCATGAAAGGGATAACGAATCCAGTTGTTTATGTCGTCCGTTTCGGGAAAGTACCTGCGTAATTGAGCACCCAGCTCACTCTGGTGCTTCGCTATATCACATTTGACATTGTCCGTAAGCTTGAGTTCATTTGCACAAAAAAAATAATACAATGATGGAAAGACCTGTGTTGTCTTTGTTAATTCAGACAGAGAAGCGCTCCAACTTCTTAATCATAGCCTCATATTTGTCCTGCACATTGAATATACTGTAGTTGGGGAGAGTCCCTGTAATCCTAGATTCAGATCATTCAGGTGAGAAAAAACATCACCCAGATAGGCCAGTCGTGAGAAACGTGTCATCACGCAAAATGGTCAGACAAGTGAAAATGGTCAGTAAAGAAAACTTTAAGCTTGTCTCTCAATTTAAAAGAAACGTGTCAATGCTTTAACCCTTGATAACCAGCAGACTTCTGTACATTGTAAAAGCGTTACATGGTCACTTCCCATATCATT
Source organism: Hucho hucho (assembly GCA_003317085.1). Taxonomy (NCBI): domain Eukaryota; kingdom Metazoa; phylum Chordata; class Actinopteri; order Salmoniformes; family Salmonidae; genus Hucho; species Hucho hucho. Next base: position 38,789 of record QNTS01001383.1, read on the forward strand.
GCATAATGCAGAAAATACATGAGTTCAGGGGCCTTGCTTTAACAAAGCTGTCATTTCCCTTGAAAGCAAGAGCCTCTCGGTGGATGCTGCAGTGTACCCAAGTGACGTCGGGAGCAACTGCTTGCATGCACCACTCCACTATGTCTCCCTGTCATGGCTTTTGCGCCATCAGTACAGATACCAACACATCTTGACCTCCTGGTTTCCAGAAGAGGATGTCATCTTTAATTGACCCCCACCATAAACGTAACGGACATATACCAGGAGCTGTGCCAGGCCCGCCACGTCCGTTGACTCATCCAGGTGTAACGTATAGAATTCACTGGCTTGCATGCGAAGCAGTAATTGCGTCAAAACATATCCTGCCATGTCACTGATGTGTGATGAAAGTGTTGTTTGATGAAGGCATTGTGTGTATAGTTTTTTTGGCCTTGTCCCAGCCATATCAGCAGCAGCAGGAAGAATGAAGTCCTCCACAATAGTATGGGGCTTGCCTGTCCTAGCCACTCTGTAGCTCACCATGAGACACTTTCAGTCCCATCTTATTAATGGTATCTGTTGCTTTTATACATGTCTTACAACTCGAAAGTAGTCGTAATTCTCGCTCAAAAAACTCCTGTGGCTTATTTTTCAAATTGGCATGTTCCGTTTCTAAATGTCTGCACAAGAGTGAAGGTTTCATCGAGATGTGAGATAGTACTTTTGCACATATAACACACTGGGGTGAGGAAAGGCACTACTCCCAATATAAGTGAACCCCAAATCAATGTAGTTCTCATCATATTTGCGCCTCTTCGATGGTCCAACGTCCCGGTCTGTTGTTCGGTGCTTTCCCGGGTAAGGGGGCAGTAGCTCTTCGAGCTGCATCAGATTCACAACTGTCAGTGTCCATGCTAGCTGGGCTAACAACAAATGTAGAATTACTGATGCTAGCATTGGATGTGCTCGTGGAAGCAGAAAAACTTGTGTCATTGACAGGTGCAGGTATAGTATTGCTGGTAGTAGCAGTACTACCAGTAGAGCTGGTACGTGTCTTTATGGACACAGGCCTTACTTTTTTTAACCATTTATCAATTATTGAGCAAACAGAATGAGCAGCAGCTACGTTTGGCTACATACGGACTGTTAGTGGAATTCCCACGAGAGAGTAATGGTTAATGTGATTGGATGTTCATTATTTGACTAAGCTACCTGTATTTGACATTGTGTTGTTATTTCACTGAACACTAGATGGTTACATTTTATTTTTGGCAGTGAAACGAGTCTACTCAGGTGAGAAATCACCCAAATGTATAGCCCCGTTGGAAAATCTAAATGGACTGTTCGAAAATGTGAATCACATTTTTATTTGGCGTACCCCCAGCAGCATTGCGCATACCCCTGAGGCCACCCTGACAAAATGGGGAGAAGGGCCTTGGTCAGGGAGAACAAGAACCCGATGGTCACTCTGACAGAGCTCCAGAATTCCTCTGTGGAGATGGGAGAACCTTCCAGAAGGACAACCATCTTTGCTGCACTCCACCAATCAGGCCTTTATGGTAGAGTGGCCAGACAGAAGCCAATCCTCAGTAAAATGCATGACAGCCCGCTTGGAGTTTGCCGAAAGGCACCTAAAGAGTCTCAGACCATGAGAAACAAGATTCTCTGGTCTGATGAAACCAAGATTGAACTCTTTGGCCTGAATGCCAAGCGTCACATCTGGAGGAAACCTGGTACCATCCCTACAGTGAAGAATGGTGGTGGCAGCATCATGCTGTGGGGATGTTTTTCAGGGACTGGGAGACTAGTCAAGATTGAGGGAAAGATGAACGGAGCAAAGTATAGAGATCCTTGATAAAAAAAAATGTGCTCCAGAGTCCTCAGGACCTCAGACTGGGGCGAAGGTTCACCTTCCAACAGGACAACGACCCTAAGCACACAGCCAAGACAGTGCAGGAGTGGCTTCGGGACAAGTCTCTGAATGTCATTGAGTGGCCCAGCCAGAGCCTGGACTTGACCCAATTTAACATTTCTGGAGAGACCTGAAAATAGCTGTGCAGTGACACTCCCCATCCAACCTGACAGAGCTTGATAGGATCTGCAGAGAAGAATGGGAGAAACTCCCCAAAGACAGGTATGTCAAGCTTGTAGTGTGATATCCAAGAAGACTTGAGGCTGCAATCACTGCCAAAGGTGCTTCAACAAAGTACTGAGTAAAGGGTCTGAATACTTATGCAAATATGATACTTCAGTTTTTTTTATTTGTGATAAAATGTGGAAAAAGTCAAGGGGTCTGAATACTTTTGTAATGCACTGTATTTACATTAAAAATCTCACAAGCTGCCAGTTCTGGTTAGACTGCACATGCACAGACCAATAGAGTTGTATAGAGGGGACAATTTCCACTAGAGAGGAAAACCCGCTATGGGCTTTGCTATCACAGAAGCGATCAATGGCAAAGATCAGAGGTGCGCCCTCTATACAATTCTACAGACAGCAGCTGTCATGACATTTCTCCAAACAGCCGCTCAGCTCGCATAAGAACTAACAGAGGAAACAAGTCGAGATCCGATCATGGAAACACGCGCGGTAGAGATATGATCCTGAAAGTAACGCAGGCATTGTTTGACAAATTAACTAACAATATTACCCAATTTGAAAATGCGTTACTTCACTGTTTCTGATTACATATAAAAGTTTGTTTATGAGTAACAGGTTAACGCATTACCCCAACACGGGTGATTGCTAAACGGGACAATTGATAGCTACAGCATTCAAAGTAGTAGCTAATGGAAATGTAAAAAAAGTATGTTATACATTTATCGTTCAACTCATCGTTAGTGATAATTCAGTCAATTGATCGTGATATGGATTTTTGTCCATGTCACCTAGCAACTTTGATAGATTTTCCCCTCATTCTTTATAGACGGGTTGGTTGTTTGGCAACAAAAACGACACGTGCGCAACTAAATGGGGCAAAACAGACCGGGTTGGCTTAGTGATTGGAGACTAAATAGTTAACAATGTTTATTGAAAAACAAATACATTTGCACAATGAGCTAACTTATAGCAAACAAATCACTGACTTTCATGTGCAAACATATAGCTTTGTCCTACCCAAAGTTCTGCATAACTTCCTATTCTCTTCCCAACAGCAGAAATGACAAACATATACAGTAAGAATAATATTATATACGAATTATCTGCCCATGTAAATTCCCAAATCAGCCTGCATAGATGTTGCACATTACATACAAAAACAGTCAAATGCAGAGAGCCATAGCCTTGCTATTGGGAGACGCCGCCGTAGGCAGACCTGGCTGTGCACACTGCCCACAAAATGGAGGTGGAAACTGTGCTGCACTTCCTACCAAATGTATGACCATAGACATTCTCCCCCTCAGATTACACAGACCCACAAAGAATTAGAAAACAAATCAAATTTTGAGAACTCCTATATGTATTGGGTGAAATACCAGTGTGCAATCACAGCAGCAAGATTTGTGACCTGTTGTCACAAGAAAAATAAATACAACCCATATTTGTTTATTTTCCCTTTTGTACATAGCCATAATATAACATTTGAAATGTATATGCTTGAAACTTTTGTAAGTGTATTGTTAACTGTTCATTATGCAGTTCCCTTGCTTTGGCAATGCCAATAAAGCCCTTTGAATTGAGAGCGCAAAGCACAATCACAAGATGGTGCCGCAAAGTAGGCTATTGGCAAAGTAGTATGGGTTACACACCTCCATCACAGTGAAGTCACTGCCATTGTTATCAACGTTCCACAGACGCCGCAGCCACATTGAGGTCTAAAAGTAGAACGGGAGCTAATGACTGTTTTGCCCAGAGATGTAGTAGATTCCCTAGACCTCGACTCCCAAGTCCCTTGTGCTCAAGCCTGGGGCCCAGTGCTCAAGTCGGGTCACTGGGTCCACATGAACTCAAAATAAATTATTTACCCAGTCAGATATTGTGTAGTGGCAAGTAGTCAAGTTGTTTGCTATCCTTTTTCTTTCTGTGCCACCAAAATGTTCGCATATATGCTACTGGTAACGTTAACAGGGCCACATTCAGCTGAAAAACGTATGAACATTGTAGATAGAAATTCAATGTATCAAATCAAATTCTATTTATCACATGCGCTGAATAAAACTGGTGTAGATGTAACCGTAAAATACTAGCTTACGAACCATTCCCAACGATGCAGTTTAAAAAAAGAATAGTAACTAACAAGGAATAAAATACACAAGAATAGAGCTATATACACACAGGGAGTTCCAGATCAATGTACAGAGATAAGAGGCATTAGACGTAGATATGTACATTAAGGCAGGGTAGGCATCAGGATAGATAAGAGTCTAATAAAAAAGCAGCAGCAAATGAGTAAAAGTTGATATGTTTGTGTAGGTGTGAGAATGAGATGGTTTGGGTACCATTAACTGACTATTTAGTAGTCTGGCTATTTAGCAGTCTTATGGCTTAGGGGTAGAAGCGGTCTCGGAGACAGTTGGTCCAAGAGACAATGTCCTGATACGGTTTGCCAGACAGTAGCAGAGTTAACAGTCTATGGCTTGAGTCTTTGGGAATTTCAGGCCTTCCTCTGACACCGCCTGATATATACACTGACCAAAAATATAAATGCAACATGTAAAGTACTGGTCCCATGTTTCATGAGCTGAAACAAAATATCCCAGAAATGTTCCTTACACACAAAAAAGCTTCTCAAACTGTGTGCACAAATTTGTTTTCATTTAACCAGCATGATCATTACACAAGTGCACCTTGTACTTGGGACAAAAAAGGCCACTTTAAAATGTGCAGTTGTAACATAACACAATGAGGTCTCAAGTTGAGCGAGTGTGCAATTGGCATGCTGATTGCAGGAATGTCCACCAGAGCTGTTGCCAGAGAATTCTCTACCATAAGCCACCTCCAATGTCATTTTAGAGAATTTGGCATTACGTCCAACCAGCCTCACATCAGCAGATCTCATGTAATCATGCCAGCCCAGGACCTCCACATTAGGCTTCTTCACCTGCAGGATCGTCTGAGACCAGCCACCCTGACAGCTGATGAAACTGAGAACAATCTCTGTAATAAACCCATTTTGTGAGGAAAAACTCATTCTGACTGGCTGGGCCTGGCTCCTCAGTGGGTGGGCCTATGCCCTTCCAGACCCATCAATGGCTGCGCCCCTGTCTAGTCATGTGAAAGCCATAGATTAGGGCCTAATTAATTTTTTATTAACTGATTTCCTTATAGGAACTGTAAAACTAAAAAAAAAAAAAAATGAAATCATTGCGTTCATATTTCTGTTCAGTATAGATGTCCTGGATGCCAGGGAGCTCAGCCCCAGTGATGTGCTGGGCTGTCCGCACCACCCTTTGTAGCACTTTGCGGTCAAGGGCAGTACAATTGCTATACCAAGCGGTGAAGGCAGCCACTCAAGATGCTCTCTATGGTGCAGGTGTAGAACTTTGAGAATCTGAGGGCCCATGCCAAATATTTTCAGCCTCCTGAGTGGGGAAGAGGCGCTGCAGTTCACTCTTCACGACTGTGCGGGTGTGTGGACCATGTTAAGTCCTTAGTGATATGGACGCCAAGGAACTTGAAGCTCTCAAACCACTTCACAACAGCTCCGTTGATGTGGATGGGGGCGTGCTCTAACCTTTCTCCAATAGGCCACGATCAGCTCCTTGGTCTTACTGATGTTGAGGGAGAGGTTTTTGTCCTGGCACCACACTGCTAAGTCAGACTTCCTCCCTGTAGGCTGACTCCTCTTCGTCAGTGATGAGGCCAACTACTGTTGTCTTCAGCAAACTTGATAGTGTTGGAGTCGTGCACGACCACGCAGCCGTTGGTGAACAGGAAGTACAGGAGGGGACGAAGCACACACCCCTGAGGGGCCCCGTGCTAAGGGTCAGCCTGGCGAATGTGTTGTTGCCTACACTCCCCACCTGGGTCCGACACGACAGGAAGTCCAGGATCCAGTTGCAGAGGGAGGGGCTAGTCCCAGGTGGGAGGCCTGAGCGAGACTACAAATTCAAAGATGGCCTACTCTTCTATAGCCTACTCAAGGGAGTTAAAAACATACCTAGACCGTTTTATTATTAAACAATGCTGTTTTTTGGGCATGTGTTTCTCAACCAGGCAAAGGGTAGCTACTAAAAAAGGCAGGTTAGCTAAGGTGAAACGATCACTCCAAAAACTCTTTCCCAGTCCACTTAGTAGTCAGAGAATTATCGATTTAGTCAACTGAATTAAAAAAAAAAAAAAAAAAGTCAGTTATAGTCTCGTCAATTGCCACTGAAAAATAGTTGACGAATATTTCAGTCACCATTTGCTACAAAAATGAACACTAGTAGAAACAAACCTTGTTGCTAGCCATCAGACCACGTGTATAATTTGTGACGTATAGTAGGATTACCTCGTCATAAATTGAGCAGCACATTTCAGACAATGCGTCTGTGTGTACAGTGCGTAACTCAGTCAAGGTGTTGCATAGAAAGCCAGCATTCTTCCTAGCATCATTCTTAGCTCAAGCAGTAGGAAGCTCTCATCTATTTATATACAGATGACACAGTCTTATACACGCAGCTGGCCCATCCCTGGATTTTGTGTTAAATACTCTACAACAAAGCTTTATTAGTGCACTCTAGCCTTAACCTTGTTCTGAACACCTCCAAACACCTCCAAAACCTTGTTCTGAACACCTCCAAAACAAAAGGTCATATGGTTTGGTAAATAAGATTTTTTTCTTAACTGACTTGCCTAGTTAAATAAAGGTTAAATAAAATAAAATTCTTCTTACCATTATTAGAAGAAAGAATGTGGAAATGTAGCATCAAAGTGGGTAGAATGTGGCCGATACAGACATGACTTGATTAACATCTTCAATAGAACACCTAGCCTTATAGCCTAATTGGTGTGTAAATGTAAGCATGTGTAACTCCGCAAAACAAATGTCAATATGACGCAAACACTAGGAACAGAATACGCCTCGGACTATCAAAAGGTATGATCTCAAGGTGTGAGTTTGTGACACACAATATATACAGTTTTGATAATGGACCAACCGAATAGTTTGACAACCAAAAATAGCTTTTCTGGTGGTAGGCCTTTCATTTTTTATATCTATATATCAAATTTTTTTATTTCACCTTTATTTAACCAGGTAGGCTAGTTGAGAACAAGTTCTCATTTACAACAGTGACCTTGCCAAGATAAAGCACAGCAGTTCGACACATACAACACAGAGCTACACATGAAATAAACAAAACTACAGTCAATAATAATACAGTAGAAAAAGGAACCAAAAAAAAGTATAGTATATATACACACACACACACACACACACACACACACACACACACACACAGTGAGTGCAAATGAGGTAAGATAAGGTAGGTAAGGCAATAAATAGGCCAAGCAATTAAACAGTGGAATGGTAGACGTGCAGAGGATGAATGTGCAAGTAGAGATACTGGGGTGCAAAGGAGCAAAATAAATAACAGTATGGGGATGAGGTAGTTGGATGGGCTGTTTACAGATGGGCTATGTACAGGTGCAGTGATCTGTGAACTGCTCTGACAGCTGGTGCTTAAAGCTAGTGAGGGAGATATGAGACTCCAGCTTCAGTGATTTATGTAGTTTGTTCCAGTCATTGGCAGCAGAGAACTGGAAGGAAAGGCGGCCAAATGAGGAATTGGCTTTGGGGGTGACCAGTGAGATATACCTGCTGGAGCGCGTGCTACGAGTGGGTGCTGCTATGGTGACCAGTGAGCTGAGATAAGGCGGGGCTTTACCTAGCAGAGACTTGTAGATGACCTGGAGCCAGTGGGTTTGGCGACGAGTATGAAGCGAAGGCCAGCCAACGAGAGCGTACAGGTCGCAGTGGTGGGTAGTATATGGGGCTTTGGTGACAAAACGGATGGCACTGTGATAGACTGCATCCAATTTGTTGAGTAAGGTGTCGGAGGCTATTTTATAATTTACATTGCCGAAGTCGAGGATCGGTAGGATGGTCAGTTTTACGAGGGTATATTTGGCAGCATGAGTGAAGGATGCTTTGTTGCGAAATAGGAAGCCGATTCTAGATTTAATTTTGGATTGGAGATGCTTAATGCGAGTCTGGAAGGAGAGTTTACAATGTAACCAGACACCTAGGTATTTGTAGTTGTCTACATATTCTAAGTCAGAACCGTCCAGAGTAGTGATGCTGCATTTAAGAGCAGTTGGAGGCCACGGAAGGAGAGTTGTATGGTATTGAAGCTCGTCTGGAGATTAGTTAACAAAGTGTCCAAATAAGGGCCAGAAGTATACAGAATGGTGTCGTCTGCATAGAGGTGGATCAGAGAATCACCAGCAGCAAGAGCAACATCATTGATGTATACAGAGAAAAGAGTCGGCCCGAGAATTTAACCCTGTGGCACCCCCATAGAGACTGTCAGAGGTCCGGACAACAGGCCCTCCGATTTGACACACGGAACTCTATCAGAGAAGTAGTTGGTGAACCAGGCGAGGCAGTCATTTGAGAAACCAAGGCTGTTGACTCTGCCGATAAGAATGTGGTGATTGACAGAGTCTAAAGCCTTGGCCAGGTTGATGAATACATATGCACAGTAATGTCTCTTATCGATGGCGGTTATGATATCATTTAGGACCTTGAGCGTGGCTGAGGTGCACCCATGACAAACTCTGAAACCAGATTGCATAGCAGAGAAGGTAGTGGGATTCGAAATGGTTGGTGATCTGTTTGTTAACTTGGCTTTCGAAGACCTTAGAAAGGCAGGGTAGGATAGATATGTTGTGCAATGTTCTGCTTACATTGCACAACCAACCATTAAAAGCCTGCCCCACGCCCTTGTCATACCAGCCCTTCAGGTATAGAATTGAGCTTGCGACACAAGAATAGTGGGTTAGACTCCAATGTATGCACGCATGCATGACAAAAAGTTGCTTTGGATAAAAGTTCTTTATATTCTCAGGTCGTTGATTCCTCCCGTGTCGGTAAAGGGCAGCTAGTATGGCATTCGTGTGTAAATAGTTCATTCACATTTTCAGGCAAGTGATCATAATCGTCAGGCAAAAAACAAAAAAAGACTCCTGACTTGCCTGATGGGTGCCTTTCAGACCTTAATTTCAAGCCATGGATACATTATGATCTTTTAAAAAATACATTTGTAAAAGGAACGATGAAGTAACATTCAACTGGAACACCCAGTGAGACAAATTTAGAAGAGAAAAAACATGAAGCTGATGACAGTTCTTTAACACACGTACCATTCCGATAGGCCTAGCTACATCCTTAATAGGGACGACTACTAGTCTATACAACACAGTACCACCAATCCATACAGTAGCCATCTACCTGGGCTCTAGGCCTACTACAGTAACTACTCTTTATGGTGAATGTCACAGATTCCATTTCTTCATTCCAATTCAAATGCCCATAACACACAAACCATTCCAATAGGCCTATGTCTAAAATAAGGTATACTATGACCCAGCACCTTGTCTATCTGCCTGGATTGGGCTCAGGCCTTAATACTACTTACTCTTCATGGCGAATGTCGCTGATGGTCCTGTCTAGGGAGATCATGTCGCTGGCCACCATGTTGAAGCCAAATTCCTTAATGCTGGCCTGGGAGGCCTCGTGATACTCCGCTCCCAGGACGAATGGCTTCGCCCCCTCCCCAGGCCCATCCTGCACCCCGTGGGGCTCCGGCTCCTTGAGCTCAAAGTTCCCCAGGGTCCCCTTCCTTAGGACGGGTGCCGAGTAGACATTGGTGTGGGGCTTGAAGGTGATATACTGTTTCTGGATGACATTCTGCTGGTTCTGAGCACCGCCGGCTGGTTTGCCAGGAACCAGCTTGTCGTCTCCTCTGTTCTTCTGTCGGATGGAGTCCAGGTCCACCTCGACCCCTTCCACGTGGGGCCAGGGGACCACGGGTTTGAACTGGTCAGCAATGCCATTCTTAGGGGCATCTCCCTCCTACATAGAATCAGAAATAGGTTAGCTAGGCCTATTGCTTTTCCAAGGCCTAAAATGGAGGGCGTGATAGACTTAGATTATCAAGCAAGGTAGCTGACAGCGGTAGCTACTAGCTTTTACAAGGCGTATAAGGTTTAAACAGATGTTCATGCTCTTCATCTAGGTTTACAGGATCAGCAAAGGTCTTAATCTGCCCTACTTGACAGCTCAATTGGCTATCTAGTCCCCCAGCAATTAGCTTACAGTCAAATTCCTTCTCTGGCCACAATAAGGTATGCACATGCGTTAATGTTCATGAGGTTCACAGTAAACATAGCTAGGAACATTGCACAGCTAACCAAGATAAATTACACGACATTGTTTGTTTTAACACACTATCATTAATTCAACAGAGGCAATTACAGCTTCGGTGCGTGTCTTGACAGGTGTGAGTTTTGCTTCAGGGATGCATTAACGTAGTTGGCTACATTTCCAGGCATTCGTTTGGCCAGCTGGCTACGTGTCATTTCAACGTTTTTACAAGCTTGGTGGTGTCTTTTCATACAATAATAGCTATTGTCGAATTCGTGAGCAACAGGAGACAATTTGAACGAGACACAGCTAGCAGGCTAAAGCCTTCCGGGTATGTTTGATATTGTCGTCAAAGCATTTAAATATGACCGGACATTCGCGGACATTCAGGAATGAGTGGGGTTCAATGCAGGAACGCTAGCTAGCTAACGTTAGCTGGCTGGTTAACGTTAGATACCAAAATGTATAAGCAAATGGTAGTTAGCAAGACTGTCATCAAGTCCATATGACATTTTTGCACTCTATTAACGTTACAGTAGCTAGCTAAAATAGACCCAAACAATCTCCATGACAACGACTCAGACTTGCTTGCTAGCTAACGTTAGCGACTTTAGCAACATGGTTAGGTAACGTTAGTCAGAATTATATGCCAAAAATGTTATAGGATGCATAGCTACAACAAAACATAAAACATATAAATGGTAACATTAGACCAATAGAAAGCTGGTTGTAATTGAAAACTTACCCGTTTAGCAAAGGGATTTTCGTCGTGCTCTTTCGGCGAAAGGGAAGACCAAAGCACCACAAGCCCTAAGAATGTGGCAATAACTATTACACTACGAAGAATAAATCCAAATCTTAACCTCATTTTGAAAATAAGACCATCTACGAGGTGCTAGCTAACCTCGTTACTCCGTGGCACCCCTGCCTGCCAAAGTCAGTTCGAATCCCAAATTGCGCCAAACGTGCGCCTCTCCTGATTGAATCCCTCTCGTTGGCATGTAACGTTATCTGCTCTGTCTCTGTCTATCACACCGCCCTACTGTGAGCAAAAGTTGTAATATAAGCAGTGGCGACCCGTCATTCAGGGCAGGTGGGTCTCTTTTGAGCTCCACATTTTTGTTGTTGTTGCTGGGGGGGGGGGGGGCATTCCTGTTTTGCATGTTATTTGGCATTAAGTTTGCAAATAAAGTTGAAAAAAAAACATATCATTGAGTTAATGAAGCCGCATACAAATGTAACAGTATAGCTTCAGTCCCTCTCCTCACCCCGCTTCCATCCCTCTCCCTCTGCACACATCAACAACTGCCATAGAGTTACATTAGAAGTGCCCATCCAAGAAGGCTGAAGATCACTGGCCCCAGATAAAATTATGTCAAATCACATTATATCTACAGTATCTTTGATTGGACTGATCATGTCAACATCATACTTTCAAAATCTTAGCTAGCAGTCATAATCATGATTCAAGTCGACAATCTACTGGCAAATCCTTTTTAATACTTGTCATAAGAAGATAAATAATTTATAAATAATCGGTGCTCATTGGCCATTGGACATGAACATTACACAACAAGTTGGAAATCGCAAATTCAACAATGAGTAGTTTGGAAGGAATCAGTCGCTAACTGCAAGCATTGCAAAGCAATCATTAGCCTGCTATTCAGTGGAGTGGCTGTGTGGTCCCAAGTGTAAGATTAAGGGTCTCTTTTCCTAGTTTAAAATGATAAACATTCAACATTGGCCATGCTGTCAATGAAGCTTGATTTGTGCCACGCATAAAACAACTGTTAACTCGGAACTGCAAATCTGACTTTAGTGAGTTCAAGACGCTGGGAACCTGGGAAAAACAAGCTACGACTGGGAAAATACGTTTAGAACTTTCATCCAACTCGGAATTGTACATTCGGAACCCGGGCCTCTTTCTAGAGCTACGATTTGGAGATTACTGACGTCATCATTATTCTACCTTTTTTTCACCAGAGTTCCCAGTTGTCTTGAAAGCACCATAAATCCACAGAATGACAGACTTTGATGACAAAATTTGCCCACGAAAGACCGACGCGCCACCTTCCTGTTCAAGTGAGCACAACACAACAAGGTGAGTCCAAAAATGTATTGTATGCTGCTGCATAAATTATGTAATATCCCAGGGAGATATGTATACTGTTGCTAAGAAAGTAATACTAAGTGTTGTGTAGTGAGCTGTTAGTAGCCCATGTGCCTCACCTTAATAATTTGATCTATTTTCACCTCTTAATTTCGCCTACTGATCTGACTTGGTGGTGAACATGTAGCCTATAACCTGTTTTTGAGAAATGTAATCATTGAACATTGTAAGAGCTTTCATTGTCTGCTTATATGCCCCCTTTATTTATCCTACGGTTCTGACTTGGTGTACAGGGAGAACACTGTAAGAACGGCCCATGTTCTGAATTCTGTTGCTGTACATTTCAAAAGGGCTAAATAAATAGTTTTATTGACTACGTCTGCCCTAACTCGCTCATTAATGTCTTAATCGAAATTACGGATGGCCTCTTATTCGCTTGTCGTCCCCTTATGCCATAGTTTGTACATCTCAATTGTCAGCAGAAACCTAATTAGTTTAAGCAAGTCACCATATCAGCTAAGTTTTTTTAAAAGGCAGTAAATGAGGCTGAATGAACTGTTTCGTTGCCATACAAGGCTCCGCTGATAGACCGGTGTAGCAGTGGTAAGGTGTTGGGACTGCTGTTGGGACAGTTTTATGTAGGCCCTAACAGTTTGTCACCGTTATAGTGCAATTAATGTATTTTTTGTGTTGTGTAGAGGCTTTGGTGGCATGCATCCCACATTTTTTGTTTTTGCCCCACCAAGATTCACATGCTAAAATTGACACTGAATGTAAGGCATGCATATGATTTCTAGAACGATGCAATCTTATAGAAATTGGAATGTAGGTTGAAAAGGTAGACGGACACACGGATGTGGAGCAATCAAAACCAGGAAGCCGCAGGCTTGTTTGATTAGCGGATCGTATTTGCATAACCATAAAACATTGCCACATTTCAGTAGGCTATTACCACAGATACAAGTCTTTGCTATTACAGATAGGTCCTTGATATCCGGGATCCTGGGACGTCCCAACGCTTGCGTCACCCCATTGAAGATAAGTTCAGGGTTGGGGTTGTTTGGTAAGGGTTATGGTTTAAGGTAGGCACGTCCCAGGATTGCACTAACCATTACAAATTGTTCCATCATGCGTGGAACCAACCAGGGGCAACATAACTGAACATGTTGTGAATGCCAACCTCACTGATATGTCAGTGAGGTTGGCAGCGGTCTAAGGCACTCTATCTCAGTGCTAGAGGTGTCACTACAGACCCTGGTTGGATCCTTGGTTGTATCACAACCGGCCGTGATTGGGAGTCCGATAGGGCAGCGCACAATTGACCCTGCGTTGTCCGGGTTAGTGTTTGGCTGGGGTAGGCCATCATTGTAAATAAGAATTTGTTCTAGTTTGCCTAGTTAAATACTTAATTATTATTTTTTTTTTTTATAAAAACACATGGAAACCATTTATTTATTTGATACCATTCCACTAATTCTGCTCCAGAAATTACCACAAGACCGTCCTCCCCAATTAAGGTGCCACCAACCTCCTTTGATAGAGATATACACACACAACTGACTGGTTCTGATCCAAGCCCCTACTTTTTTTTAAAGGTATCTGACCAACAGATGCATATCTGTATTCCCAGTCATGTGAAATCCATAGATTAGGGCCTAACAAATGTACTTTAATTAAAGGATTTCCTTATATGAACTGTAACTCAGTTTATATAACTGTAAATCATTGAATGTTGAGTTTAAGTTTTTGTTCAGTATACAATACTCTTACATTTTGTCACATCTTCTCCTGCAACGCCCTCTACTGCTCATCCTGTGTCTCCTTGACCTGCCGCCACTCCCCCGGTACTTTCTCCCCCTCCCTCTCTATGTCAAATCAAATCAAATTTTATTTGTCACATACACATGGTTAGCAAATGTTGATGCGAGTGTAGCGAAATGCTTGTGCTTCTAGTTCCGACCATGCAGTAGTATCTAACAAATTCACAACAACTACCTTATACACACAAGAGTAAAGGAAAGAATACGAGTATGTACATATAAATATATGGATGAGCGATGGCTGACCGGCGTAGGCAAGATGCAGTAGATGGTATAGAGTACAGTATATACATATGAGATGACTAATGTAGGATATGTACACATTATATACAAAATTGTTTAAAGTGGCTAGTGATACATTTGTTACATCCAATTACTATTATTTAAAGTGGCTAGAGATTTAAGTCAGTATGTTGGCAGCAGCCACTCAATGTTAGTGGTGGCTGTTTAACAGTCTGATGGCCTTGAGATAGAAGCTGTTTTTCAGTCTCTCGGTCCCAGCTTTGATGCACCTGTACTGACCTCGCCTTCTGGATGATAGCGGGGTGAACAGGCAGTGGCTCGGGTGGTTGTTGTCCTTGATGATCTTTTTGGCCTTCCTGTGACATCGGGTGGTGTAGGTGTCCTGGAGGGCTGGTAGTTTACCCCCGGTGATGCGTTGTGCAGTCCTCACTACCCTCTGGAGAGCCTTACGGTTGTGGGCGGAGCAGTTGGTGATACAGCCCGACAGGATGCTCTCGATTGTGCATCTGTAGAAGTTTGTGAGTGTTTTTGATGACAAGCCGAATTTCTTCAGCCTCCTGAGGTTGAAGAGGCGCTGTTGCGCCTTCTTCACCACGCTGTCTGTGTGGGTGGACCATTTCAGTTTGTCCGTGATGTGTATGCAGAGGAACTTACAACTTTCCACCTTCTCCACTACTGTCCCGTCGATGTGGATAGGGGGGTGCTCCCTCTGCTGTTTCCTGAAGTCCACGATCATTTCCTTAGTTTTGTTGATGTTGAGTGAGAGGTTATTTTCCTGACACCACACTCCGAGGGCCCTCACCTCCTCCCTGTAGGCCGTCTCGTCGTTGTTGGTAATCAAGCCTACCACTGTAGTGTCGTCAGCAAACTTGATGATTGAGTTGGAGGCGTGCATGGCCACACAGTCATGGGTGAACAGGGAGTACAGGAGAGGGCTGAGAACGCACCCTTGTGGGGCCCAAGTGTTGAGGATCAGCGGGGTGGAGACGTTGTTTCCTACCCTCACCACCTGGGGCCGGCCCGTTAGGAAGTCCAGGACCCAGTTGCACAGGGCTGGGTCGAGACCCAGGGTCTCGAGCATAATGACGAGCTTGGAGGGTACTATGGTGTTAAATGCTGAGCTGTAGTCAATAAACAGCATTCTTACATAGGTATTCCTCTTGTCCAGATGGGTTAGGGCAGTATGCAGTGTGATTGTGATTGCGTCGTCTGTGGACCTATTGGGACGGTAAGCAAATTGGAGTGGGTCCAGGGTGTCTGGCAGGATGGAGGTGATATGATCATTGACTAGTCTCTCAAAACACTTCATGATGACCGAAGTGAGTGCTACGGGGCGATAGTCATTTAGCTCAGTTACCTTAGCTTTCTTGGGAACAGGAACAATGGTGGCCCTCTTGAATCATGTGGGAACAGCAGACTGGGATAAGGATTGATTGAATATGTCCGTAAACACACCAGCCAGCTGGTCTGCGCATGCTCTGAGGACACGGCCAGGGATGCCATCTGGGCCGGCAGCCTTGTGAGGGTTATCACATTTAACAACTTAGGGATCAGCAGCAGTGGTGTCTGTTTTGGAGAGTCTGGCGTGCCCAAAGTAAAATGCCTGCCACTCAGGCCCAGAAACTAGGATATGCACATAATTAGTACTATTGGATAGAAAACACTCCGAAGTTTCTAAAACCGTTAAAATAATTTCTGTGAGTATAACAGAACTGATATAGCAGGTGAAAACCCGAGGAAAATCCATTCAGATTTGCAGTTTTTTTTTTTTGACCTTTTTCTCCTGTCTGCCTATTGGATTCAATGTTATGTAGGACTTAGACTGCAGTACCTATGGCTTCCACTGGATGTCAACAGTCTTTAGACAGGGTTTGATGACGTTAGGTTGAATTAGAAGCGAATAGAAGACGAACTTAGACGTGGACACCGGAACTCAGTAGAATGACATGCGTGTTCACGGTCTCGTGCGCTCTGTGGTTTTTTTCCTTTCCTATCGTTCAGGCTATAATCCGGTTGAAATATTATAGTAAATATACATAAAAGTGTACCTAAGGATACATTAAAAATGATGTTTGATTTGTTTGGACAAAGTTGATAGGTATAGTTTGAACGCGTTCTCTTCACGGGTCAATGGGCGACTCAACGGTGGATTTTCTGAACATAATGTGCCAACCAAACTGAGATTTATAGATATAATAAATGAAGAAAAAAATAAAAAGAACCATTGGATGTCTTCGTTGGACACTTGGGAAGCCCTCAGCAGAAGTTCTTTGAAAGGTAAGTGATTTATTTTAGCTCTTATATGGGTTTTGTGTGACCCGCGCTGGATATGAATTTATGCTAATGTCGAAAATATATGAGGTGCTATCCTCAAACAATCAAATGTTGTGCTTTTGCCATAAACAACGCTGTGATATTGCCAAGAATCAGAGCTTTTGATGACTATGCAACACTTGTATATTGATGAATATTTAATAATTCAACTTTTGAATTTGGCGCCTTACATTTCACCGGGTAGTGTCGGGAACGGGGCGCTAGCGCCCCAGCGCTCCTTAATTATCCCCAAGAGGTTAAATGTTTTACTCACGTTGGCTGCGGTGAAGGTGAGCCCGTAGGTTTTGGTAGCGGGCCGTGTCGGTGGCACTGTATTGTCCTTAAAGCGAGCAAAGAAGTTGTTTAGTTTGTGTGTGTGAGATTGTGTGGGCAGAGACAGGTGTGCTGGAGTCAGAGCAGATCCATACCAGCTGCAACCTGTTCCATAATCAAGACCTCTACAAATACTCAGCCCTGCCACTTCTACAGTCCCAGATTGTAATCTATGCTCAGTCAGTCTACGCTTCTAGCCGGTTGTTACGATTAGATCCTGTTGTTCCTGTTTTCCTCACCTGATGCTGTTTTCCTCTCTGCTACAGTTCTACCCGCTCTGACTCTGGTCCCTGTCTCCAGTTCCACGTCTCGTCATCCTGTTATTCTGTCCTGGATTCCCCACTCTACTACTCCCTTGCATTCCCCTCCGGACCTGCTTACCCTGTCCCAACCCCTCTTGCTCTAGCCTCAGCCTCCGCACCTGGTTTCCTGCAACCCACCCAAGCTTCCCCTGGCCTGCACTCCATCTTCCCTTTGTGTTTCAATAAATACCTTGGTTACTTCATGCCAAACTCCTCGTCTGGGTCTGCTTTTGGGTTCCACTCCGCGTAACACATATGGCATGAGAGGGTGCTAAATGTTAAAATTTATTATTTCTATTCTACTGCCATTTACCCCTGTTCGTATTCTTATCTTTTATAATTCTTATTGTTGCTGTATTGTCGAGAAGGACTCTGGAATTAAGCATTTCGTTGGACGACGTATACCACGAGTATCCCATACAAACAACTTAAAACTAGAGGGGATTGAAATTATAGTAATATGTCACATTTATTGAAAATATGCATCAAATACTTTACCGAGTGTATTATTAATACCAACCATGGGATATGCCCCTTTTGGCAATGTTTGCAATTCTTAATAGCAATTACCTATATCAGAGATGGGCAACTGATTGGGGTGGGGGCCACACAAAAAAAACGGAACTCATGGGGCGCAGTGGTTCTGCGGCCTCCCTCATTTTCTGCAATTCTGCACATTTTGCTATGGAGCATAGAGAAAATGTTGCTGTTTTAATGCAAGTTTGTAATTCTACACATTTTGCCATGGGGCAGAGAAATTAGCATTTTTACAGCTAATTTCCTGCATTTCTACACATTTTGCCATAGGGTGGAGGAAAATGTTTGTGGTTTTTAATATTATAACTGATGATCAACGGGCCCCACCCCGGTCGGTAATTCACCATGCTTACTACAAGGTTAGATAGCTGGCCGCTAGACTAACTTACCAATCTAAAAACATTTAGCTGACAATTGGCTGCTGAGGCACAACCACATTTCGAAATTGCACCTTGTGTATTCTATTATTCTAACTCTCAACAAAAGGGAGGCCATGAGTTGCCCATCCCTACTCTATATCAACATAATGTGTGTTGCAGACAGCATTGAGGTGACGTCTTGACATTCCACATCAGCCTCCTACAAAGAAGCAAAACTCGTTTCATGAAATAAAGTGGGATAGTGATGTGAGGCATGATTTGAGGGACCGTAGAATAACTGCTCATTTACAGAGTATCTTATTGCTTTCTTACTTTGGCAAGGTCTCCGTATCAAGAGCAATCTAGGTAATATCTAAATTATAGCCTATGTTATGTTTTATATCATTTTTGGAGCAAAATAGTAGAATGACTAGAGAGAAGATGCAGTGGTGAATACATGGACACAGCTGACCTTTCATGTCCATTTATGGTAACTACAGAACAAATGACTAAAGCTGACTGATTGAATTCAAAACAATTATGAATACCTTCAATTGATTAGATTAATAAAAAAGGAATTAAGACCCAAGTTAAAGGCGAGTAGATGGAACTTAATTCTATTTGGATGCATTTTTCTCTTTACTCGTATTCTGACTTTGAACAAATGCTGCATTCGTAACCAAGTCTGAATTGGGAATTTACCACATACGACTGGTAAAAATCCACTTGAATGCCAACTGGTAATTAATTACTAGTGGGAAACTCGTCTATCATTCTGCGTTCCCACTTCTCCCACATCCTGACCTCTGACGTCACCTACTAAGTCTGACAGCACAACTGATTGGCAAACGTACTGCAAATTGAGAAGTCAGACTAAACTGATTAAAAATAAGAAGAAACTATACTATGACACAAAGATAAATGATATAAAGAATCATAGTTAAAAGCTTTGGAGCACATTAAATGACATTTTGGGCAAAAAGGCAAACTCTGCTCCATCATTCATTGAATCAGATGGCTCATTCATCACAAAACCCACTGATATTGCCAACTACTTTAATGATTTTTTCATTGGCAAGATTAGAAAACATAGGCATGACATGCCAGCAACAAACGCCGACACTACACATCCAAGTATAATTGACCAAATTATGAAAGACAAGGATTGTAATTTTTTATTCCATAAAGTGAGTGAGGAAAAGGTGAAAATAGTATTGTTGTCTATCAACAATGACAAGCCACCGGGGTCTGACAACTTGGATGGAAAATTACTGAGGATAATAGCGGACAATATTGCCACTCCTGTTTGCCATATCTTAAATGTAAGCCTACTAGAAAGTGTGTGCCCTCAGGCCTGGAGGGAAACAAAAGTCATTCCGCTACCTAAGAATAGTAAAGTCCCCTTTACTGGCTCAAATAGCCGACCAATCAGCCTTTTACCAGTAAACTTTTTGAAAAAATAGTGTTTTACCAGATACAATGCTATTTTACAGTAAACAAATTGACAACAAACTTTCAGCACGCTTATAGAGAAGGACATTCAACAAGCACATCACTTACACATGACTGATGATTGGCTGAGAGAAATTGATTGTGGGGGCTGTTTTGTTAGACGTCAGTGGGGCTTTTGACATTATCAATCATAGTCTGCTGCTGGAAAAACGTATGTGTTATGGCTTTACACCCCCTGTGATATATTGGATAAAGAGTTACCTGTCTAACAGACCACAGAGGGTGTTCTTTAATGGAAGCCTCGCCAACATAATCCAGGTAGAATCCAGAATTCCCCAGGGCGATCTTTACTAACGACATGCCACTGGCTTTGAGTAAATCCAGTGTGTCTATGTATGCGGATGACTCAACACTATGCAAGTAAGCTACAGTTTGTTAGTTTCAGAATGGGTGGCAAGGAATAAGTTAGTCCTAAATATTTCAAAAAGTAAAAGCATTGTATTTGGGACAAATCATTCACTAAACCCTAAAGCTCAACTAAATCTTGTAATGAATAATGTGGAAATTGAGCAAGTTGAGGTGACTAAACTGCTTGGAGTAACACTGGATTGTAAACTGTCATGGTCCAAACATATTGATACAACAGTAGTTAAGATGGGGAGAAGTCTGTCCATAATAAAGTGCTGCTCTGCCTTCTTAACAACACTATCAACAAGGCAGGTCCTACAGGCCCTAGTTTTGTCGCACCTGGACTACTGTTCAGTCGTGTGCAACAGAGGGACTTAGGAAAATACAATTGGCTCAGAACAGGGCAGCACGGCTGGCCCTTAAATGTACACGGAGAGCTAACATTAATGATATGCATGTAAATCTCTCATGGCTCAAAGTGGAAGAGAGATTGACTTCTTCACGACTTGTTTTAGTAAGAAGTGTTGACATGCTGAATGCACCAAGCTGTCTGTTTAAACAACTAGCACACAGCTCGGAAACCCATGCATACCCCACAAGACATGGCACCAGAGGTCTCTTCACAATCCCCAAGTCCAGAACAGACTATGGGAGGTGCACAGTACTACATAGAGCCATAACTACATGGAACTCTATTCCACATCAGGTAACTGATGCAGATTAAAAAAAACAGATAAAAATACACTTTATGGAACAGCGGGGACTGTGAAGAGACACACACACAGCTACAGACACACAAATACGCACACAAACGCTACCACACGCACTCTACACAAACTCTACACGTATGTAATATTGCTGTATGGTAGTATTATACATTGTGTATTGTAGATATGTAGTGGTCTAATAATGTTATATGATGTACTGTTTTATTTTTTGTTTTATATGTAATGTAAGAACTTTAATGTGTTTGGACCCCAGAAAGAGTAGCAAAGGAATCCCTAATAAATACAAATACAAATACCTACTAAGGAAATTACCCCAATAACAGCATTTTCGGCGGTTAAATGCAACAACAAAATTAATGTTTTTTTGAACACTAATTTGTTTACAAGCATGATAGCTGTACTTCTAGTTTATGCAGCTTGTTTGTCATTAGCCAATCTGCCTTTCTCAACGAGTTCAAAGCACGTGAACGCATCCAACTTGTATTTATGACTTCACAGCTGGTAAATTCCCAACTCCCACTTGGTTACGAACACAGCATTAAGCATGGGGAAACGCATGTGCTAGCCACTGCCTGTTCACCCCGCTATCATCCAGAAGGCGAGGTCAGTACAGGTGCATCAAAGCTGGGACCGAGAGACTGAAAAACAGCTTCTATCTCAAGGCCGTCAGACTGTTAAACAGCCATCACTAACATTGAGTGGCTGCTGCCAACATACTGACTCAAATCTCTAGCCACTTTAATAATTAAAAATTGTATGTAATAAATGTATCACTAGCCACTTTAAACGATGCCACTTTATATAATGTTTACATATCCTACATTACTCATGCCGTTCGGCCATTGCTCATCCATATATTTATATGTACATACTCGTATTCATTCCTTTACACTTGTGTGTATAAGGTAGTTGTTGTGAAATTGTTAGATTACTTGTTAGATACTACTGCATGGTCGGAACTAGAAGCACAAGCATTTCGCTACACTCGCATTAACATCTGCTAACCATGTGCATGTGACAAATAAAATTAGATTTGATATTATTGGAGTATTTGTTTGGGGTGGAGATCACAGAAATGGAGGTGTGGCAGAGGTGTGTCTACAGATACACGTATTCTGACTTTGACTTACTGTAATTCCTCCACTTTTACACGCGAAGAAACCATGAATAAGGTCGAGCGAACCTATCGGTTCCAAGTGGAAAACATATACTTTCTCTTTTCCGATAAAAATAACACCATTCTCCATGCACTGTAATTTATACATTGATAGGAGCTATTGATAATAGCTAAGTAAATTAGTAATCTGCTTGGAGAAGGGGATTGTAAATAATAATAGCAATTGTTTTATAAGATTTTTTCTTCTGATCACTGGAGATGTGATACCAGTCATGGAAGCAAACAATAAAGCACTTAAAAAATATATATAATTAGATTAACTCATTAGTAATATCCAGTGGTGACCCGTCATTCAGGGCAGGCCCCACCTGTTTTGAGACCCACATTTTTAGCAACCCCCAAAAATGTTGTAAATGAACCCTTGCCGAGTGATTTGGAGAGACCTGTTCAGTCAGTCACTCGATAATATATGAATGCTCTCGCAAATCCTTTGATTCTATTAGATTAGATAGATTCAAATTGTATGTTAAACATCACAGCATAGTTGAAAGATATATGGCGTGTAGAAATCCGAAAAGGGTGGCCAGCAGAGCCAGGTGGGATGGGCTGAGAGAAATCAAGGGTTGGAATTTAGAACTGGAGATGAGTGGGAGTAAAGTTACTGAGTGAGGGGTGGGGACTTATAATATATATCATTTTTAAAAAGCATATATCGGCATGACAGGCATTTCCACCCCTTTCCTACAGTGAAGTATAAAATGCTGTGACCTTATGCATAATTGTAATTGTATGGCCTTTTAACTTGCAGTGATGAAACTTGGAGACGCAAGCCAAATGGATAGGCTACTGCAGCCTGGCGCATTTGATGACGTGGCAAAGCTTTGCCTAACGACAGTCATGTCAAATGAACCTTTGGGAAAGAGGATACCTATTCAGTTGTACAACTGAAATGTGTCTTCCACATTTAAACCAACTCCTCTGAATCAGAGAGGCGCCCGGGGGGCTGGCTTAATCCACGTCGGCGCCCAGGGATCAGTAGGTTAACTGCCTTGCTCAGGGGCAGAATGACAGATTTTAACACCTTGTCAGCTCAGGGATTCAATCCACCAACCATTTGGTTGGTTGCTGGCCAAATGCTCTAACCGCTAGGCTACCTGCCGGCACTCTCAAATGTTTTCATTGTATGCCCCAACGACTTTGTTTCTTACTATTTCTATCATGTTAAATATTAGTCCCTATCAGCATCGACTGTCAGAAATAACCACATATTTAACTGCCAATGTATCATTGTTTTGTTTACCTTAATTTGCTTTGTCTGTAAAGGCGGTCACGTCCGTGTGGTTGTTGCTGAGGATCACTAATAATAGTTTGACATGTAGGCTAATTTAATTATTATGGAGCGCAGACCAAGCCATAAGTTTGTAACAGTTTGAACCACCATCACACAATTCCATTCAAGTGCGGGCAACAGGCTATGGTATACTATTCTTATTTCTACACTAATCTTCCAACATTAGCCTAGTGGTTAAAGCGTTGGACTTGTAACCAGAAGGTTGCAAGGTCAAATCCCTGAGCTGACAAGGTAAAAATCTGCCGTTCTGCCCCTGAACAAGACAGTTAACCCACTGTTCCTAGGCTGTCATTAAAAATAAGAATTTGTTCTTAACTGATTTGCCTAGTTAAATAAAATAATTTACCTTGGGTTGATGAACTGAATGTGGCAAATTTCAGAATGAATGAAACCCAATTTTTCCATGGACCTTTAGTATTCATGAAAACATCCCTAAACATACATATTGTGAAACAGTGTTTTGAAATCTAGCTGTCACGATCTTCTGAAGTGACGGACCAAGACGCAGTGATGCTTCCAGTATACATTTTATTAAAGGATGTAACTGGGAAAAATAACAAACGGAAAACGAAGATCGTAACGTTGAAACATAACTAACACCACAAACCGGCCGTGCTGGCTTGAGGTTCCACACCGGAGGCCCTGGGCTATTAGCCGAAACAGTTTGTTTTGGACTGGGGACCTTCTCTGGAGGTTCCGGACTGGGGACCTTCTCTGGAGGTTCCGGACTGGGGACCTTCTCTGGAGGTTCCGGACTGTCGACGCACACTGGGACTCTGGTGCGGGGAGCAGGAACGGGCCGTGCTGGGCTCACTAAGCGCACGGGGGGCCTGGTGCGCGGAGCAGGGACTGGACGTACTGGGCTATCTAAGCGTACAGGGGACCTGGTGCGTGGAGCCGGTACTTCTCTCCCCGGCTGTTCACTCACCCTTGCCTCACGGATGATGGGAGCTGGAATGTCACGCTCTGTCGTTTTCCTCCAAGGCCCCTTACCAGCCAATATCTCCTCCCAAGTCCAGGACTCCTTTTGACATAGCTGCTTGGTCTTTTTATGGTGGGTTATTCTGTCACGATCTTCTGAAGTGACGGACCAAGACGCAGCAATGCTTCCAGTATACATTTTATTAAAGGACGTAACTGGGAAAAATAACAAACGGAAAACGAAGATCGTAACGTTGAAACATAACTAACACCACAAACAAAGCTATGCTCAAACAATAACCCACAAAACCCCTCTGAAAACTACAAACATATATATGGTTCCCAATTAGAGGTAACGACACTCAGCTGCCTCTAATTGGGAACCATTACCCCAACATAGAAATAGATCACCTAGAACAAAGAAACCCTACACCAAAACGAAACTAAACACGCCAGCCTATAAATATCAGGCCTGAACGTGACACTAGCAAACTGAGATAAATATGCATATGTTTTGATGGCTATCTTTGATTGATCTCCATTCTGAAAGCATTCTCCTTAAGGCTACATTCTAATATTGTGCAGACCAAAATCAAATGAAAAGTACACAGCATTTAAAGGACACCCCCAGAGGAAGTTTCCGCCACTATTTTGATGTAATTTCCTGTCCTAGAGATAAACATCAACAAATGGGGCACTGACAACTTCGCCACAGAAGTTGCCATCTATTGTTATCACCAAAGTTTTTACATTGTCGGTAAATTGCGGCTGCGAATCCGCCATATAAATAGTTGAAGAATAAGATGAAGATCCGGAAATATAGAACAATGTTTTTCTATATTGAACAAAAATATAAACGCAACATGCAACAATTTCAAAGATTTTTCTGAGTTACAGTTCATAGAAGGAAATCCATCAATTGAAATAAATTCATTAGGCCCTAATCTATGGATTTCAAATGACTGGGCAGGGTCGCAGCCATGAGTGGGTCTCGGAGGGCATAGCCCCACCCACTTGGGAGCCAGGTCCACCCACTTGGGAGCCAGGCCCAGCCAATCAGAATTCGTTTTTACCCACAAAAGGGCTTTATTACAGACATAATCCCCCCCCAGCAGGGCAAGAAGACAGATGTGGAGGTCTTGGGCTGGCATGGTTACAAGTGGTCTGCGGTTGTGAGGCCAGTTGGATGTACTGCCAAATTCTCTAAAACAACGTTGGAGGTGACATTCAATTCTCTGGCAACAGCCCTGGTGGACATCCCTGCAGTCAGCATACCAATTGCACGCTCCCTCAAAACTTCAGACATCTGTGGCATTGTGTTGTGTGGCAAAACTGCACATTTTAGAATGGCCTTTTCTTGTCTCCAGCACAAGGTGCACCTGTGTAATGATCATGCTGTTTAATCAGCTTCTTGATATGCGGTACAGCAAAGCCAAGTCAAAGGGTGCTTATGGTTCTCACAGGGGAAGTTTAAAAAAAAATAAAGGAGAGCCGCACACTCTAGGAGCTCAGATGCAAAAAATGTTAAGTACAACGTTCGACAGACAAGCTGTCTTCATCAGGGTATAATGACAAACACTGCGGGGTGACTCGTTTATATAGTGTTAAAACACACACACAGGTGTCTGTAATCATGGCCTGATATCGTTGGTTAATTCTCAAATATTAAAATAACATACAAAAAACATAAATGGATAGCGTACGATCATAGATACAATTTGGCTGCATAAGCCTACAAACATTTACAATAGCAAAATCACAATAATCACAAGAACGGCTTCACATCAATGTCTACGTTGAGACCGAAGGGAGCAAGGGTCTTTAAATTAAAGATCCAGGCAGCCTCTCGTTTTAACAATAAATTGTCGAGGTCACCCCCTCTCCTAGGGAGGGTGACATGTTCGATGCCATTATAACGTAGAGACGAAACTGAGTGGTTTGCATCCAAAAAGTGGGCCGCAACTGGGTAAGTCGAGTTTTTGCACCTAATGGTGCTACAGTGCTCCGAGATACGTACTTTTAATTCACGCTTTGTTTTACCCACATAATTTTTACCACAAGGACAAGTTATAAGATAAATAACTTCCTTAGTGGAGCACGTGAGAACACCTTTGATTGGGATCTGTTTCCCTGTTTGGGGGTGTTTGAAGGATCTACATTTATAAGTGCCATTGCATTGAGCACAGCCATTACACTTGTAGTTTCCATGCAGTAGGTGCGCAAATACACGTGGTGTAGGGATATCTTGGGGTGGTAAATCAGAGTTTACCAATTGATCTCTGAGGTTTCTTCCCTGCGAGAATACAACCAAGGGAAGGTAGAATGTGCCACTGTTTGTGAATGATTCCCTTAATTTGTTCAGAGCACTTTGAATAGCGAGTAGTTCGAATGCAAGAATGCTTCTTTTTGCGAGACTGACCTTGAAAAAGGTAATGTCTCGTTTTGTTTTGAATTTTCTCAATGGCAGTATTAATCTGACCATTTTTGTACCCCCTCTCCTTGAATTTTCTTTGTCTCAGCCATTTTTCTGTCGAAATCTGATTGTTTTTTACAAATTCTTTTGACTCGACAGAATTGGCTGTAGGGCAAACTGTTTTTCAAGGGAAGTGGGTGACAACTATCAGCCCTCAACAAACTGTTACGATCAGTAGGTTTCCTGTAAAGATCAGTGTATAGAACATTATCTTCACACAAAATCAGAAGATCAAGAAAACTTATTTGACATGTATCAGATTGCATAGTAAATCTCAGATGCTCAGAACAGGAGTTAAGAAAAGCATGGAATGCCTGGCGCTGTTTTGCAATACCCCTCCATAGAACAAAAATATCATCAATATGCCGTTCACAAATAATGATGTTAGGCAAGATTTTGTTTTTGAGAGGATTGTTTCTCCATGTAACCCACATACAAATTAGCATAGTTAGGAGCCATGGGGGATCCCATAGCAGTCTTCGTCTGAATAAAGAAATAATTTAGAAACATGAAGTAGTTGTGTGTGAGTACTATTTCAGCCAATGTTATAATGCATGCACTGGAAGGTAGTTCATTAGGGTCACGTTGCAGAAGAAAATGTTCCATAGCTTCAATACCGCCCTCATGTGGAATATTTGTGTATAACGACTCAACATCAAAAGTAACTAACAAAGTATTATCAGGGAGAGGACCAAGAGATTCAATAATAGAGATCATACTGCTGGTGTCCTTTAAAACGGAGGGGAGCTGTTCTGCGATCATACTGCTGGTGTCCTTTACAACGGAGGGGAGCTGTTCTGCGATCATACTGCTGGTGTCCTTTACAACGGAGGGGAGCTGTTCTGCGATCATACTGCTGGTGTCCTTTACAACGGAGGGGAGCTGTTCTGCGATCATTCTGCTGGTGTCCTTTACAACGGAGGGGAGCTGTTCTGCGATCATACTGCTGGTGTCCTTTACAACGGAGGGGAGCTGTTCTGCGAATGGTCTAATAAAAAAAATCAACAAAAGTTGATAGAGGGGCCGTTACTGCATCAATGCCCGCTACAATAGGGCGCCCTGGAGGTTTTGTAACATTCTTGTGTAATTTCGGCAAAGTATAAAAAGTGGCAATTTTAGGGTGTTGAATAGCCAAAAAGTCGTGTTCTTTTTTGGTTATCTGACCAGAACTTAAATACCCATCTAGGACAGTAAAGATTGTGTTCTGAAATTGGGCAGTGGGGTCACTTCTGAGTTTCTGGTAAAAGGAGTTGTCAAACAGTTGTCTATGACACTCATTTACATAAACTGTCCTATCCATGAGTACAAGCGACCCACCCTTATCAGCAGGACGGGTAAGGACTGACGTATCAGATTGTAAATCAAGCAAAGCTTGTTTTTCATCCTTAGGTAAATTATGGAAAGATATGTACTCCTGTTTGTTCTTAAGGAGATGAACAACATATTTTTCAACAAGTCTGCAATATGTCTCAATAGAGTGAATGGCTGGAGGTACAAAATAACTAATAATTCTAAATGGAGTCGGGAGTATGTGCAGGTGAGCAACCTACATGTTCAGTAGAAATATCACGATTAGGGGAGATAAAGTAAAACACTTTAGAAGGGGAAGTGAAATGATAGGCTACATGTAACTATAAATTCCTTGAATTTTATTTTGAGGTTGTCTTTTCATGATCTGGTTAGACACTTATGGTTTCTAGCTAACGTTACACCAATCAAAGCAGTGAAGCGTGTAGTGAAGCAAAACCTTCGTGGACAAAATCATTGATCTTGGGGCAACGGGGGGAGTTGGTTTGTAAAATGCTATCATATGACGCAATTATGTCATTTATAATATATATATACAGTGAGGGAAAAAAGTATTTGATCCCCTGCTGATTTTGTACGTTTGCCCACTGACAAAGAAATGATCAGTCTATAATGTTAATGGTAGGTTTATTTGAACAGTGAGAGACAGAATAACAACAAAAAAATCCAGAAAAACGCATGTGAAAAATGTTATGAATTGATTTGGATTTTAATGAGGGAAATAAGTATTTGACCCCCTCTCAATCAGAGAGATTTCTGTCTCCCAGGTGTCTTTTATACAGGTAACGAGCTGAGATTAGGAGCACACTCTTAAAGGGAGTGCTCCTAATCTCAGTTTGTTACCTGTATAAAAGACACCTGTCCACAGAAGCAATCAATCAATCAGATTCCAAACTCTCCACCATGGCCAAGACCAAAGAGCTCTCCAAGGATGTCAGGGACAAGATTGTAGACCTACACAAGGCTGGAATGGGCTACAAGACCATCGCCAAGCAGCTTGGTGAGAAGGTGACAACAGTTGGTGCGATTATTCGCAAATGGAAGAAACACAAAAGAACTGTCAATCTCCCTCGGCCTGGGGCTCCATGCAAGATCTCACCTCGTGGAGTTGCAATGATCATGAGAATGGTGAAGAATCAGCCCAGAACTACACAGGAGGATCTTGTCAATGATCTCAAGGCAGCTGGGACCATAGTCACCAAGAAAACAATTGGTAACACACTACGCCGTGAAGGACTGAAATCCTGCAGCGCCCGCAAGGTCCTCCTGCTCAAGAAAGCACATATACATGCCCGTCTGAAGTTTACCAATGAACATCTGAATGATTCAGAGGACAACTGGGTGAAAGTGTTGTGGTCAGATGAGACCAAAATGGAGCTCTTTGGCATCAACTCAACTCGCCGTGTTTGGAGGAGGAGGAATGCTGCCTATGACCCCAAGAACACCATCCCCACCGTCAAACATGGAGGTGGAAACATTATGCTTTGGGGGTGTTTTTCTGCTAAGGGGACAGGACAACTTCACCGCATCAAAGGGACGATGGACCGTCAAATCTTGGATGAGAACCTCCTTCCCTCAGCCAGGGCATTGAAAATGGGTCGTGGATGGGTATTCCAGCATGACAATGACCCAAAACACATGGCCAAGGCAACAAAGGAGTGGCTCAAGAAGAAGCACATTAAGGTCCTGGAGTGGCCTAGCCAGTCTCCAGACCTTAATCCCATAGAAAATCTGTGGAGGGAGCTGAAGGTTCGAGTTGCCAAATGTCAGCCTCGAAACCTTAATGACTTGGAGAAGATCTGCAAAGAGGAGTGGGACAAAATCCCTCCTGAGATGTGTGCAAACCTGGTGGCCAACTACAAGAAACGTCTGACCTCTGATTGCCAACAAGGGTTTTGCCACCAAGTACTAAGTCATGTTTTGCAGAGGGGTCAAATACTTATTTCCCTCATTAAAATGCAAATCAATTTATAACATTTTTCACATGCGTTTTTCTGGATTTTTTTGTTGTTATTCTGTCTCTCACTGTTCAAATAAACCTACCATTAAAGTTAGACTGATAATTTCTTTGTCAGTGGGCAAATGTACAAAATCAGTAGGGGATCAAATACTTTTTTCCCTCACTGTACATAGTGTAAATATTTTAATACAGACTGGATAAAAAAAAATCTGTGAAAATGTACAAATTATCCAATGGATTATGATAATTTTCTAGTAAGAAAAGGAGGTGCAAAAAAACATTTAATTTGCTCCTATTTTAATTTGCTCCATGGCTCAGGCATCCAACTGGAACAAAGGCTGTCGTCTCAGTGGCGAAGAGGAATAATATTGCAGCTGTTTCTGATTAATAAACAATGCCATGCTGGTGGGTGGTAACATTCAAATAAAACCCAGCACTGAAACGAAACGTAGGCTGAAAATAATCTGTATGTCATATCATCAGAAAAGACTGCATTCACATGGATTTGACTAAAACGATGACTTATGGTATTAAATCGTTGGGCAACACCATGGGTAAGCTCCATGGGTAAGCTCTGGCCATCAACATCTTTCAACTTGAAAAAGTGGATTTCTACTGGTGTGGGTGATTTAAAGGGACTGATTAAGATAAACAATCAGAACAACTCCCTGATCAAATCGGTAGGCCACCCAGTGGGTGTGCTTTCTGGAATTTTATCAAATGTATACATTGTGCACAAGGGAGCCACACCCGCAAACCTTGTTATGCACGTGCATAGGGTAAGTCTGAATAGCAAATACTAAGAAGTGCTTAAATCAAAACGTGTAAAAAAGGCATACATTTCCTAAGGCTGAATCGTCCCATTAGTGCACATGTAGACTCTTCAAAAGAGGGCACACAATCACCACTTTTGAATGAGCACCCACATGCATAATCATAAGTCCATGGGCATCTTCTTGGCTGCTATCTACATGTAATATCATTGTGAGATGTGTCATCATATAAATGCTCACACACGCCATACAATTGCAATAATTAATGTACTTTTTTCACATTTTATTCATGTTTACTACATAATTTTCATTGGCTGAACTTCACAACTTCAAATCGTACAATCACCAAAAATCTGAAAAACCCATTAAAGTATACACTTAATAAATTATTATTCAAAAAAATAAAAAATAATAAATTAATACAAAATAAATACTAATAAAATAATAATGGAAAATAAATGGCCATACAAAAATGAGTAAATCATTTCATGAGCCTCCAATATAGTACAAATCCACCATGCGATCTTGAGAGAGTGACAGTTGGAACATTCCTTTTTCAACCTGATACAAACAAATCCAGTCTACTAGACCTGCTGTGTTTGACCTTTGACCCATAGAGGACCTAGAGGAGAGTGTTCTGGACGTTTCTGTGTCCTCCACCAGCAAGGTGCCCCTGTGTGGCGGCTTAGCTTGGGTCTAGTCTAGTCTGGTTGGTTCTCTGAGGATAGGCGACCTTGAACGTCCCATCAGCCCATTGGGCAGAACCAGGCAGAATCCCAGAATCTCTTTCAGCCAGGAAGGAGTCTTTATCCTCCATTTTGGATCTGATCCCATCGGGCAGAGAGAACAGAAACGTAGCCCCAGCCCCCCCACCCCCTTCTCTTCCCCTTTGCAGCCCCCACATTGATGAACTGGGGGGTCTGGGAGACAGGACCGCTAGCTAACTGGCTGGCTGCTGCAATGCACACATGTTTGGGAGGGGGGGACGGGGGATGGGGTTTGTCGTGGGGGTTGGCGCCTGGTTCCTAAGAGCTGGCAGCCGCAGCGCTGTTGAATTTGTCCAGGACGGTGGCGTTGACTCTCTGGAACAGCCACTGCTGCGTCTCTGACCCAGGGTCGCATTTATTCATGAAAATCCTCTTATCACCGGGACTGCAGTCCATGCAACCGCTGCTCACCAGGTGGTACAGCAATTTATCCTGTATATGTTGGACCAGAGAGAGAGCGTGCGAGAGACACACAGAGTACGAAAGAAAAAGCAACAGAGACAGCGAGAAAGAAGAGAGACAGAGAGAGAGAGAGAGAGAGAGAGAGAGAGAGAGAGAGAGAGAGAGAGAGAGAGAGAGAGGAGATAGAAACATCACCTTAAGAGAGAGAGAGAGGATATAGAAACATCACCTTGACAGAGGGAGAGAGAGAGGAGATAGAAACATCACTTTAAGAGAGAGAGAGAGGAGATAGAAACATCACC
>QNTS01001383.1:84885-141339 GCA_003317085.1 Hucho hucho
CTCTCTCTCTCTCTCTCTCTCTCTCTCTGTCTCTCTCTCTCTCTCTCTCTCTCTCTCTGTCTCTCTCTCTCTCTCTCTCTCTCTCTCTGTCTCTCTCTCTCTCTCTCTCTCTCTCTCTGGGCTTGAATACCCAATGAGAGATCTTTATAGTTCCATAGATCAGGTGGGGTGACAGCGGGTGGACAGGCGGGGTGACAGGCAGGGTGAGAGCCAGAGAAGAGACGGCACATGAAGCTGTCAGCCTGATGATAAAATTACTATCATCCTCACCCGGGGGAGGAAAGAGGAGATATTTACCTACTGTGCAAACATTTTCTCATCAAGAAAATGTTCTCATCACCGCTTCACTTCTTATTTACTATCCATTTTCACCTCTGGCTGCAAGGGCCGACGTCAGACAGGAGAAGCAGGTATGTTGAGTCAGACATTTATTCGGGAACAGACAAGGAAACAAGACAGGAACAGCGTCGTAACACGGACATGAGACAATTAATCCCGAAACAGGGAACAGAGCTTGGGAACAGACAGATATAGGGAAGGTAATGACACAAGTAATTGAGTCCACGTGAGTCCAATGATCGCTGATGCGCGTGACGGGGGGAAGGCAGGTGTGCGTACTGATAGTGGCTTGAGTGCGTAATGCTGGGGATCCTGGCGCCCTCGAGAGCCAGGGGGAGGAAGAGCGGGAGCAGGCGTGACACTGGCTAAAATGGAAGGGGTGGTTAATCAGCGGGGACGGTAAGATCAGGTGGGGAGACTTGTGTCGTGTGTGTGTGTATTTGTACAATTTGTGCTAATGGCCTTGTAGACGTGAAAGGCGGAGACCGGGAAAGGTGGGTCAACGCGGAGACGGCCTTCCATTCTACCTATTATCATTAGTACCCTGACCCAGGGGCCAAGACGTCAGAAAAACATAGAAAGTGAGATTTTCTAAAAGAAGGCAGAGCAAGGAATCCAATTATATCTAATGCAAAATGTATTTCATTTTTCATATTAACGTACAACGTGTTCGCCGTGAGGTTTCTAAAATGTTTCAGTGGCTTGAGAGGAGGATGTGGTTTCCTTCCGGCACATAGGATAAATTAATTAGTGAATGATGTATTCCAGGTCCATCTAACCATCTATCAGTGATGATTAAAACCACTTCTGCACCCAACCTCCCTTTGGGAAACAATCTACATGAATACCTGATTCTTAGCCTGGAATCCCCACTATTTAAATGGTGAACGGAGCATACAAGTGTGGATTCCAGGCTACCTGATTCCAGCTCCTGCATTTACGGGTATGATTGCCTGAGGCTAGATCCCGTCCTCACAGAGCGCAGATAGAGTGAGATGGTATGTGTGTGTGTGTGTGCCAGAGAACAGAGTGAGATAGTAATAAAATGCCAAGGCCATCTTCAGCCCCATCCCTTCAGTGTTCACAGAGAGGCATGATATACATCTCAGGATACGATGCAGCAAACTGCATGTCATGTTTATGGACAATGCAAAGTGAAATCTGCTACTTATGGTTTGTGAGGGTAGTGAAGCAGACAGTCCAACTGTGTCCGTTTTGTGACACTGTCTACTCTAAAACATTTCATTAGCAGGCTGCCTGTTCCATATGAGAAACGCATTACGTTTCAGCGAGCACCAGACATTCATAAATCAACGAACATGGTAAGAGTCCCAAATGGCAACCTATTCCCTATATAGTGCACTATTTTGGGCCATGGTCAAAAGCAAATCACTATAAAGGGAATAGGGTGCCATTTGGGATACAGCTATGGTAGAATAATAACCTTCCGTGACACACCTGTGGAGGCATTTAGGGACTGTCTCTTAGCTGATGTATTGGTGTCTGGAAATAGATTCATTCATTACAATACCAGCTAAAAATAGGCAAGAAACCAAATCATCCTGTGAATACTGCTCAGACTTAGCTGTTATTGGTGGCATGTAAGACAGTGGGTTTATGTAGGGCTAAGTATTGTGAGAAGTCCTATAATTTGTATCAAAGTGACCTCCAAAACATGACCTGACATTTCATTGTGGATTCTAAGGTAATCACATATGCTTTTATATGCCTTTGTATGCCTTTCTGTTTGTGTGTGTGTACGGGCTCTTGCAAGTGTGTTCATTCGTTCTGTATGTGCGTTAGCTCTGTCTGAGTGCATATGTGGTCTTGTAGGTTGTAGTGAGTGTGTGTGTGTGGTCGTTCTGTGCGTATTCCTAACTTCCTACCTCTCCCCAGGCGGCAGGCAGCGGCTCCACAGCGGGGTAGTACTTGGCCAGGTCCCAAGCCACAGCGTTCATGTACCACTTGAAGTCTTTACACTTGAGGTGTCTCCTCAGCTCCTTCTGGGCCGTCAGGTCCCCGGTGGACAGGTGGCGGTACTCTGGACGGCGCTGGTAGATGAACTCTGTGTACTCATCCATCCATGTCTCAGCCACCCTCTTCAGGTTCTGAGATAAGGGAGAGAGACAGGGAGGGAGAGATGGGGTAAGGAGATGGACTGTCTGTGTGTTCAGCTTATCACAGCACAAGTCACAGTGCGCCGAGTTCGTCAGACCTCATCTTAAATCAGATAGATGGCTGGACCTACATCCTCAGTTTGACTATCAGCCATGTGCCAATTAATTAATAGACAACCAGTCAAAATGGCCGCATGTTAGCCATAACCAGTTGATGGAAGCAGTGTATTGACTGGTCAGCCTGACTTACTCTGGCTAGGCTTGTTCCGGACGGCACTTTGTAGGGGACGTATTTCCTGTAGATATGTCCTACTCGGGAGCATGGTACGTCATACATACTGCCCCCACACATCCATACCTGAAGGGAGATGGAACACAAATAATACCTCAGTACATTACTTCAAAAGCTTTCTGCCAGCCTGCTAGCTATGTGTTCTAAGCAAGGCCGCAAAACTCAACCAACCGTGTGTTGCTAAAAGAGTTGCAAAATTTCGGGAACATTTAATACATTTTCTGGTTTTCCAGAATACCTGGTTGGATGATTCTAGATTTCCTGCTTATTCCCTCCTGATTCTATGATTTCGGGAGAAATCAGAGAATTTATTGAAAGTTCCCGGAATTTTGCAACCCTAGTTTTAAGCATTGAAGTAAAGAAAGTAAAGTAAAGAAAATAAAAAAAAACACTTTGTTTTTCCTATTGTTCCAGAAAGGAATCACAGGTATATTTCAATTTCAAAGCCCTGAGTTTTTGTGGACTGAGTTCAGAGTGAGGATATTGTTGTTGAAATGGTTGTGTAGGTGGGTTTGTGTTCTGTTTGTTGCAAGACCCTAATACAGACAACCTATTGTCACTCTGTCCACACTTGAAGTGGATTCCCACTTTGTCTGCTTGGCAAGGCCACATTATAAGCCTCTTTGAGCGGAGGGACTGAAAGGAATCCTATTTCCAGAGCACTCCGCTCGATACCCCTATTTTCCTGCATCAAAGGAAGAGCTAGAAAGAAGAGGAAGGAAGAGGGCAGGCGTCAGTAGCGCTACTCTGAACCCATTCAGTCTGCTATCCTCTCCCTTACTGTCTCCCTTGCTCTCTCTTCCTCCCTATGCCTCTCTTTATCTCTTCATGTCCCTCCATTCTTTCTCATTCCTCTCCTGTCTTTCCCTCCCTCTCTCACCCCTCCTTCTTTCAAACTTGGCAGCTTTGATTATAATTAGAGTGGTCATGCTGACTGTTTGGAAAGGATCCTGGGACATTTCACCTCTCCTCCGCTTCTCCTCCTCTCTCCCGCTGTGTGTGTGAGCGCTCCACCTCTCTCCCTGCTCTGCCATATCAAAACGAGGCAGGGTGCTTTCCTGTGGAGCCTCAGGTTAATGGTCAAGCTGGCTTTACAGGCTTCATTGACATGTGGAGAGATTTCTCCAGTCTTCAGAAAATGACCTCTTCAAAGGACAAGTGTAGATGTTCATTAACCTCTCACATCAGCAGAACTATGAGGGGTTTATGAATGACTCCCATGCGTTCATGAGTAATTTGTTTTAGCGTACAACTCACAGGACGAGGTAAAATTCCTCGAGATGCTTTGATGATATCTCTTCAATGTGAGATACAACCAGTGACAATAGATTGTCAGTCTAACAGCTACCATATGTATGCTAACTGTCAGACATCCATACTCCGTGACAGTAGAGGAGAGTCGGGTAAGTTGAGCCACCCTTGTTTCTAGGAAACCATACACACAGTTGATAATTTGACCAAATATTTTGGAAGAGGTCATCATTTCATGGAGTCTGTGAAGGAAGAAACCACATGGAAAAAGTGGTAAGCAAGTTAGGTCCAAAAAGTCAAATTCATTTATTGTGTTAAGAGGTTTCATGATGCTTGTATCTAAACCAAAGTAGATCATTTTAAGAGTGTTCTATATATCAGTTGGGGTCTCTATAAGCTTCAATTTGGGGTCCTAAACCCAGCATGAAAGTGCATCCATGTAGCTCTGTGGGCTAATAAAGTCAAAATGTTTGTCTTGGGGTAAGTTGAGCCAATGGCAAGTTGAGCAAATTGAAGTGTTTTCTTCCCAAGCGTAATGCAAGGCATTATTGGTGGGATATGAGGTAAAAACAGGGCCTGGCCTATGTTAATTTTAAAAAGTACAAAGTGTTTGTTAGGTGTTAAGCCTGTGTTAAAAGATGCTTCAAAATATTAAAAGACAAAAAAGCGATTGTGATTATGATTAATTGTGTTTGGGAAATAAAGACGGTTTCAAAAATGTAGTGCTAATATTTCAATCAATACAGAAATTTGTAGGCGGCATAGCTATGTTTTCAAAACTGTAATGTTTACATGAATTCTGATTATTTCCAGGGATACACAACATACTGAAATATATGTAGATATCTTTGCTAGAAATAATACTATATTTTATTAACAGAGTGATGCTGAATGTAAAAAATGTCTCTCCGTACCCCACTCTCCCCTAAGTAACTGGACCAGACATTAGAGCTTCTAACATTTAGACAGATGGGGGCGCCACTGTGTAATATTTACCCTTTTGATTAATTTGTGTGCTTATTGTACACTTGTGAATTCTCAATACAAAATAACACCAACGACTCCAAAAACACACAGATTAACACAAATGTCTGAACACCCCTCCCACCTCTGTAAGAAGACTTATTGCAATTTTGCCTGGGAACTATTTTTATCGTTGCCATGGTTTCCAGTCAAGGAAGAAAGGGCTGCATTCCAATTACAAAGTGCACTCACTGACAGAACGAGAGCGCGAGAGAGAGAGAAAGCGAGAGAGAGAGAGTATACTGAGACCCGGTTGGATGGCAGGTATGTCAGGCACGATAAACACAATATTCCCTCACATCCATATACCGTGTTCTCCTCCGGAAATCTAAATGGAATAACCTCTGAGCCGCAAACAAGCCAAACATCACTGGCTGTAATTAGTTTGGGAAGGATGCTAAAGCCTGAACTACTCCTTGTAACCCACGAACACACACACACACGTGCAGACACACGGGCACACACACTCACACACAAACATTATTTTGAAATGCTGGGTTCTGAGGAGTGCATTGTACTGGAGAAGGTAGGGGAAATAAAACACTGGAGAACAGAGCGAGAGCATTTCTCCTGAGTGAAAGTCGTTCCAGTTTAATAAAGTTGTCTGGGAGCAGATTGACCTGTCTGGAGACTGAGGCAAGGGTATGGCAAGGTTGGTAGACTTTAGTGTGTTTTAATCATCTGTACATTTTAAGGGATGTATTGTTGTGCTCAGATGAATGACGCAACTTTATATGCATTTTAAATATGTCCAATAAATTAATTCAAGGTAAGGTGGGACACAGTCACTGGATGAAAAGGGTGGAAGAGCCACATTGCTATGTGACCATGATTGTATAATATGAACTATTAGTAAATATTATTTATATTGTATCATATCCTATCATATTGAATAAAAGATTAGTGGCATTTATATGTCGTGTTGCAGACAGCGCAGATAAGGACTAAATAGAATCACCTCAGCATAGATAGAAGTGGATAGTATAGACCAGGGGTCGGCAACAGGCAACAGGTGGCTGTGGGCCAAAACCAGCCCGCAAGTGAATCTTTTTGCAAAAAAACAAAACTAATATATATATATATATATTATTATACATTTTGGGGGAGGGATTATAGTTTTTGGTAAAAGAAATACTAAAATCACCAAGAATTCAGCTAGAAATTACTTTAATTTAGGAAATCTGTTCACCAAGTATTCCCGTGAATAAAAAGGTACAGTGCATTTGGAAAAGTATTCAGACCCCTTGACCTTTTCCAGATTTTGTTACATTACAGCCTTATTCTAAAATTGATTAAATTGTTGTTTGTCCTCATCAATCTACACACAATGACACATAATGACAAAGCAAAAACTTTTTTTTTTTTAATGTATTAAAAATAAAAAACTTAAATATAACAATGACATAAGTATTCAATCTTGGTTTCATCAGACCAGAGAATCTTGTTTCTCATGGTCTGAGTCCTTTAGGTGCCTTTTGGCAAACTCCAAGCGGGCTGTCATGTGCCTTTAACTGAGGAGTAGCATCCGTGTGGTCACTACCATAAAGGCCTGCTTGGTGGAGCGCTGCAGAGATGGTTGTCCTTCTGGAAGGTTCTCCCATCTCCACAGAGGAACTCTGGTGCTCACTCAGAGTGACCATCAGGTTCTTGGTCACCTCCCTGACCAAGGCCCTTCTCCCACGATTGCTCAGTTTGGCCGGGCGGCCAGCTCTAGGAAGAGTCTCGGTGGTTCCAAACTTCTCCCATTTAAGAATGATGGAGGCCACTGTGTTCTTGGGGACCTTCAATGCTGCAGACATTTTTTGGTACCCTTCCCCAGACCTGTGACACAATCCTGTCTCGGAGCTCTACGGGCAATTCCTTCGACCTCATGGCTTGTTTTTGCTCAGACCTTATATCAAAGTTGCAGGTCCATTATTATGATATTCTGAGAGAGCAACTTGGCATATACTGTACAGTAACAGTCAAAAGTTTAGACACACTCATTCAAGGGTTTTTGTTTATTTTTCCTATTTCTACATTGTAGAATAATAGTGAAGACATCAAACCTATGAAATAACACATATGGAATCATGTAGTAACCAAGAAAGTGTTAAACAAATCAAAATATATTTTATATTGGAGATTCTTCAAAGTAGCCACCCTTTGCCATGATGACAGCTTAGCACACTCTTGGCATTCTCTCAACCAGCTTCATGAGGTAGTCACCTGGAATGCATTTCAATTAACAGGTGTGCCTTGTTAAAAGTTAATTTGTGGAATTTCTTTCCTACTTAATGCATTTGAGCCAATCCGTTGTGTTGTGACAAGGTAGCGGGATATACAAAAGATAGCCCTATTTGGTAAAAGACCAAGCCCATATTATGGCAAGAGCAGCTGAAATAAGCAAAGACAAACGACAGTCCATCACTACTTTAAGACATGAAGGTCAGTCAAAACTTTGAGTGCAGTTGCAAAAACCATCAAGCACTATGATGAAACTGGCTCTCATGAGGACCGCCACAGGAAAGGAAGACCCAGAGTTACCTCTGCTGCAGAGGATAAGTTCATTAGAGTTACCAGCCTCAGAAATTGCAGCCCAAATAAATGCTTCACAGAGTTCAAGTAACTCACATATCTCAACATGACTGTTCAAAGGAGACTGCGTGAATCAGGCCTTCATGGTCGAATTGCTGCAAAGAAACCACAACTAAAGGACACCCATAAGAAGAAGAGACTTGCTTAGGCCAAGAAACCCGAGCAATGGACATTAGACCGGTGGAAATCTGTCCTTTGGTCAGATAAGTCCAAATTTGAGATTTTTGGTTCCAACCACCGTGTCTTTGTGAGACGCAGAGTAGGTGAACGGATGATCTTTGCATGTGTGGTTCCCACCGTGAAGCATGGAGGAGGAGGTGTGATGGTGTGGGGGTGCTTTGCTGGTGACACTGTCTGTGATTTATTTAGAATTCAAGGCACACTTAACCAGCATGGCTACCACAGCATTCTGCAGCGATACGCCATCCCATCTGGTTCGCGCTTATTGGGACTATCATTTGTTCTTCAACAGTATAATGACCCAAACACACCTCCGGCTGTGTAAGGGTATTTGACCAAGAAGGAGAGTGATGGAGTGCTGCATCAGATGACCTGGCCTCCACAATCACCTGACCTCAACCCAATTGCAATGGTTTGGGATGAGTTGGACCGCAGAGTGAAGGAAAAGCAGCCAACAAGTGCTCAGCATATGTGGGAACTCCTTCAAGACTGTTGGAAAAGCATTCCTCATGAAGCTGGTTGAGAGAATGCCAAGTGTGCAAAGCTGTCATCAAGGCAATGGGTGGCTACTTTGAAGAATCTAAAATATATTTTGATTTGTTTAACACTTTTTTGATTACTACATAATTCCATATGTGTTATTTCATAGTTTTGATGTCTTCACTATTATTTTACAATGTAGAAAATTACAAAAATAAAGAAAAACTTTTGACTGGTACTGCATAACAGGGCAATTAGAAATACCAGGCGGGCTCATTTTTCTAACTTATAATCAGAATCATTTGAGAGTGCTCTGCTCGACACCATTTACGGAGTGATAAATCCTACACCCGCGAACCTACAGTATGTGAACTTTCCTCTACATCTAAATGTGATGAGTTTGCAGCATATTTCAGAGATAAGATAACAAACATTAGGCTGGGTATCAGTCAAGCAAGACCTGATGAGAAGTTTGATGATATGTGCCCTAGCCTACCACACAAAGGCACTATGGATTTTACCCGCTGTTTGACATAGACAAGCTCAGGAAAGTGATATCACAACTTAAGCCTTCTACCTGCCTTCTCGGTCCTATACCCACCACCTTCTTCAAAACAGTTTTTAATTCCATATGTAAAGAAGTGCAAGCTATTGTTAACTTCTTAGGGAGCGGCAGCTGAGGTGTCGGTTTTGGAGAGTATGGCGTGCCCAAAGGAAAATGCCTCCCACTCAGGCCCAGAAAATAGGATATGCACATAATTAGTACTATTGGATAGGAAACACTCTGAAGTTTCTAAGAGTGTTAAAATATTGTCTGTGAGTATAACAGAACTGATATAGCAGGCGAAAACCCGAGGAATTTCTGTCCTGGAAAAAGGGTTTTTGACACATTGCCTCATTTTGAACCCCTCCCTATTGAAAACAGCCATATATGGGAGTAAGATTGCAGTACCTATTGCTTCCACTGGATGTCAACAGTCTCTAGACAGTGTTTGGTGATGTTAGGTTGCTCTGGATGGTAATAGAAGAAGAATTTCGAACTAGTCACAGGATGTAAACAGAAGAGGAGGCGCGTTCACGGGCTCACGTGCGCTGTGGTTTTTTCCTTTCCTATCGTCCAGTTTATAATCCGGTTGAAATATTATAGTAAATA
The DNA here is from genome assembly GCA_003317085.1 of Hucho hucho. NCBI lineage: Eukaryota > Metazoa > Chordata > Actinopteri > Salmoniformes > Salmonidae > Hucho > Hucho hucho. The sequence goes on from QNTS01001383.1 coordinate 94,298, forward strand.
TACATAAAAGTGTTCCTAACGATACATTATCAGTGATGTTTGATTGTTCTTGGACAAGTGTATAGGTATAGGTTGAACGTGTTCTCTTCACGGTTCAATGGGCGAGTGGATGCTGTATTTTATGAACATAACGCGCCAACCAAACTGAGATTTATGGATATAATAAATTACTTTTTCTAACAAAAGAACCATTGGATATCTTCGTTGGACACTTGGGAAGCCCTCAGCAGAAGTTCTTCGAAAGGTAAGGGATTTTATATTAGCGATTTTATGCGTTTTATGAGACCCGCTTTGGTTATGGATTTATGCTAATGCATAAAATATGAGAGGGGCTATCCTCAAACAATCAAATGTTGTGCTTTCGCCGTAAAGCCTTTTTGAAATCTGACAACGCTGTAATATTGCCAAGAATCAGAGCTTTTGATGACTATGCAACACTTGTATATTGATGAATGTTTAATAATTAAACTTTTGGATTTTGAATTTGGCGCCTTACATTTCACCTGGTAGTGTCGGGAGTGGGGCGCCACTGCTCCCTAAGTAGTTAAGGAGATTTTTTGTCATTTTTATTGTTATTCTTTTGTTTTTTATCCTCTTCTGTTTTTTTGTGTAGTAAATATTTCAGTTATTTTAATTGTTTTTCTTAGTTTTTTTTTCTTTCTGTGAAGCACATTGTTGTCACGACTTCAGCCGAACTTGGTGCCTCTCCTTGTTCGGGCGGCACTCGGCGGTCGGCGTCACCAGTCTTCTAGCCATCATCGATCCATTTTTCATTTTCCATTTGTTTTGTCGTCTTTCCACACACCTGGTTTCAATCCCATTCATTACATGTTGTGTATTTAACACTCTGTTTCCCACATGTCGTTGTCTGGAATTGTTTGATGTATAGTGTTTGTTGCTCGTTTATGTACTGGTGTGTTTACGGGTATTTTGAGCCCATGTACTCTGGTGCTATTTTGTACCGTTTTGGTTGTTTTATTAAACGACTACGGTTATTACCAAGTTTTGCTCTCCTGCGACTGACTTCTCTTCCACAAGTTAAGCAACCCTTACAATTGTGTTGCATTACATGTTTGAAATTAGCTGTATAAATAAAGCTTGATTTGATTTTATTAATCCACCCGACCATCCGCTCCGACAAAAATTGGCCTGTGGCTGAATCTAGTTGCCTAACCCTGGTGTATACTGAACAAACTTAGCCCTCATGAGTATAACTAGCTAGCAACCTTGGTCTCACAACATATTCCAGTTTCTCTACAGTGCTGTATTGAGATGTTTGAATGATAGGACTTGTTCCAGTCTTGAAAACATTGGTAAGAGAAATGTATGATTGGGAAACGCTATTTTCTATACATTTTTGCTCACCTTGAACGATATCTCGTACTGCTCTCCGCCCCATATTTCCAAGCCAGTGTCGTAGCCACCCAGCTCCCAGAACCACTGACGGTTGACGGCAAAGAGACCTCCAGCCATCACTGGAGACCTGTAGGAGAGACAGAGAGAGAATCCATGTCTTTAGCTTGTTGGTAAAGTTATTTTCTAAGTCTTCTGATCAGCACAAAACAATGTAGTGGTTTCCAGTTCTTTTTGTGTTATAATGTGAATATCTACTGCTACAGCTGTAGCTCTTGAGATAGACAGATAGAGAAACTGTACAAGAGAAACAGTGAGAGACAAATAAATAATAAAAGTGTTAGTTACCATGTTCAGATTTATTACGTTAAAATAGAGCATAACATCCATATATTGAAATTTGGTGTAATTCCAAGCATCCTAAATCCAGAGAAAGTAATCTACACTAGCAGTCTTTGTGGTATCAGACAGATAAACGTGTGTGAGTAATTCTTTGACAAAAATATAAAGTAACATACCTAATCCCTTGAGCTGAGAAAAATATGAAATATGTAAAGTACATATATTGAAAGGTGGCATTTGAGCATCATAATCCAGAGACAATCATATTGCAGTCTTAGTGGAAGCATACAGAGAGAAATGATGTGGCCCTCACATGACCCGCATCTCTATGTTGCCCCTGGATACGTAAAAACACACCTTCTAAAACACCATCATACATATAGTAAAAACATGCACTCAGACACGCAGGCAGTCTCAAAGACATATTGAGCCTTTACCCATAAATCCACTGGCTTGCAATAATAAAGGATGTTCCGTTCAGGCTTATCGCAGTCAAAGCTTTCATCCAATCACGGCAACGAAATACCAGTCTCTCGCGGCATGCTGACGCCGACCCTCGCGCAATCGATAAACTTCACCAAGAGCTCAAGCAGTCAAAAATCCCCATGATTGACACTTGACATGGCTATTTGCCTGACATTTCACATTTCCCACTGCAGAATCTACAGAAAAATCAAAGCAGACGAGGGATTGGTGCACAGTAAGCAGCATCTACTCCAAGGAGAAGCAACTTCCTTCCTATCAACAACAAACTGCTTCTACTAAGAGTATTATAATCCTTTCTCCCTCCTTGCTCATTGTACTGCCCAAAACCTGTACTCATTGTTATTTCACACTCCCTTTCAGCAGGGCTTAAGCTCGGGGAGTGGATTTTGTTGGACCCTGACTTTGGCATGTTTGAATGTTTTTCCTTGTAGTTTTTCTTCGACGCACGGTGGAGAATCAGAGTAATCCTCCGGGTAATGGGAAGAGCTTTTTTCCTGCGTTTGAGTCATTCCTTGGTAGCGACGAGGACGAGGCGCCAATCGTCTAATAAAGCATGGGGGGATGAAATACTGTGATGTAAGGAGAGGAGGCCAAAAAAGGAAACCACCACAGCACTTTGAATTACTGAGAGGGCGAAAAGAGCGTCTGTGTCTTGATGCGAGGCTTGGATGGATGCGGTACGGCAGTGTGGAGGATAGGTCTAGCGTTTGAGCTGGGGAGCCGTTGAACTAGAGGTGTTTTGTAACCAAAATGCTACGAATAAACAGCACCATGGCGCAAAGCCACAACACAACAGCAAGCTTGACTCATTAATTCTCTTCACACCTCCTGATTCACAGAGAAAGCATCGCATTATTTGGGCATCTTAGTCAACAAAAAAGAGCTTAAAGCCAAGAAAGTTTTAAGCTGTAAAATCCAAAATAGCAAAGGAGTTGTTGGAGGGATTGGATTGGTTGTTTTAAGGTTAGGCCTCCACAGATGGACAGTCTTTTCAATCCGAAAAACTGTTTGGTCTGACCCAATGATGAGTCAAAGGAACCAAATGTTCCTTGTTCCAATTTTTGTTGTTGTCTATGTATCGATGACAACCATGATCTGCCTGTGCAAAAAACAAGACAAGACAAGAAGTGAGGAATGAGCTTGTGTGTGGTGGTGAAGGCAGAGCCAGACGGAGGGAGCTCAGTGCAGAAATCTACTTACTCTGCGGGTAATACCCTCCGGCCTGCTTTCCTCCAATTTAATAAAGCGCTGAAATATACCAGTCCACTCAATTAAAGGAGCTAATGGAGGAGCAAGCTGAAATCATTATATATTTTATCTTCTTAGCAGCCTTGCCAACAACAGCTGAAAAACACTAGAGAACATAGTTTACTTGGAAAGTTAAAGTAGTTTGTTTGTCGTTGACACTACAAAATGCAGAACTAACTCACGGAATATTCTTATCTTAAAAAACCCACAACACTAGAAGATTATTTGGGAAGTTAAAGTTGTTGTAGACACTACACTTTCGTGTTGTGGTGGTTGAAATTAAAGGATAATATACATTTGGGTGCTGAACCCTCCTCGCTTGGAAAGTCAGTTTTTGATTCACTACAGTTGAAATACACCACGGGAGAGATTGAGTGGGATGGTTTGTGTGGTGATATAGAAGGTAATGAGAGCTGTTGTTTTAGCTGTGGATATCTCAGTGGTTAGTGAAGGCTTTACACTGTTTGATCAGGCTGATAGGCTGAGAGAGAGAATTAATATCCTTCATCTAAGCCTACAGGAGGTTTACCTAACAAGGAGGAAGGAACCAACCTGCTATGAAGAGATGATCTGATTGAAGGAGGGCAACATTCAAGAGACGTCATGCAATTTATTCAAGGTTGCCCTGATAGCCAAATTCAATATTGTAGGATTAATTCATTATACTCAAAGTCAGTGTGCAAACAGATAAAACTGAGGGGGGCTGAGCTGAATATGCAGCATGCACGTTCCTTCTACCGGCCGTAGCACAATCCCAATCAAAAAGTAGTCCGTGGCCAAAAGTAGTGCCCTATATAGGGAATAGGGTGCCATTTGGTATGCAGACCATGTAGTCAAGAAACAAGGCCCGTCAGTCAAGATTTTAGTCAATCAAACCTGCCAGGGACAGAGGGCTAGCACTAAGGTTCCTCCAGGAAGGATTGTGTCTGAGTTGAAAGGAGCAGCCAAACTGGATATGATTTAGTAAGACTGCAGCGTGGCGGCTGTTATCGATCCCTTAATTAGACAGGGATCTCAGAGGGAACGTGTAGATCAATGAGGCTGAGCTGAGACGGAGGAGGCTGTGTGTGTGTGTTCCTGTGTGTGGTTGGCCAGCCAGGTGAGTAAAGCAGAGGTCACACCGCTGCAGGTTGAGGTTCTGAGACAGTGGGGCGTGTGACCGGGTCAAACTACTTACTGAAGCTGACTGAGCCTCTCTGGCCTCTGAAGCCCATAGGAGACTGGGAGGCCCAGCCCTGTAAATGACCTGCTACCCACAGTAGGAACCTAATCACTGTAATCAAACAGCAGGACACACAAGCACGCATTGGCCTATGTACACATACTGTACAAACACACACAGGCACGCAGGCAGGCACTCACATTCACACACACTGTACAAGCCTCGGCTCACACAGCTAATTAACCTTCATACATACTGTTCCTAGTGTTATCATACTGAACATGCATAAATTACAGCACTCTGACAACACTACTCTGGTGTTCTACATTGATGTGTACATTATAGACCTTTGGGGAATAGCTTACAAACAAGGCCTTAGCTGCTCTATTCATCCGTATATGTAACACGTTAGTTTGTGTGACACAAGGCAAACGAAATAGAGCCATGAATGCCATTGAATTGAAAACCCTGTGTGTCTCTCTCGCACTCTCTCTTGCTCTCTCTCGTGTGTATGTGTGTGTGTGGTTTCCTATGTCTGGCCAATTCCTTGTGGAATTAGACTAGAGCTAAACCCTGACAGACAGTCTGAACATAGCCTTATAATTACCAGACTGATTACCGCTGATATCTGTGTAGCCATCATGCATGTAAGCTCGCAAGATCAGGCAGTTTACTAGTCTGAACACTGACTGACTGACTATAAGCGAATTATGAAGTAATTCCATTCAAAATACTAATTATCTGAAGTGATTAGTTAAATGCTGTTGGAATTAGTGCAACATGCTAATAAAGCCATGTTGTTGAAGCCTTTGGTCTCTCTCTCTCTCTCTCTCTCTCTCTCTCTCTCTCTCAAATATAACATAGTTTCTGTCCTGGGTTAAGCGGTGTAATGTGTCAACACTCTTGTCCAGGGAGAATAGGTTGTTTATGATTGGGTGAATCACACAGACAGATGTAGAAGAATAAACACACACTGTACACACACACTGTACACAGATAAATAGTTAGCAGGACTTTAACACCTCTCTGTAAGTTTGTCATCCCTTAACAGCACAGTAAAGCAACAGAGGATTGTGTGTGTGTGTGTGTGTGTGTGTAAGGAGACAGTTTGGAAGGGCTCCAAGTCTCCATCAGTCCAAACGATAGGGGAGCTCAGCTCCAACCTCTCTTTACTTAGGCTTTTCCAAATACAATTAATCGTTCCCCTTCTCTTCTGTAGTGCAGACAGACATACTGTAGCTTTCAGTGGCTTAGCTTTAAAAAAAACAGGCATCGATTCGGAGGGCCTCTGTCTGTCAACAAACACTTTGCACATCTCTGACGAGCTCAGCAACACCTCAATATGTTGACACCCATCTGTTTCTGAGCCACGCTCCCCAATTACTGCCACCTACCTGGAGATGGCAATCATCATTTACATTCAAGGGATGAGCTCTTAGATCCAATTAAGGAAGGACCTCCACACAAATACCACATTTATGCAGCTAATAAACAATGTTCCCTCTAAACTGCGTGCGCACTGTAGCCCTGAGACTGCCGCGCAGCTGGCACGCAGAAATATCACCCCACAGAGAGAAGCACGAGATAGAATATCACTCCACTTTCTACAGCAGTGGTCACCAACCGGTCGATCGCATTCCACTGGTCCATCTCCAAGGCATTCCTAGTCAAACGGCAAACATTTCTGTAAAAAACCCGACAATAAAGCCTTACGGCTCGTGTACACTAGCACGCGGTAAATTGCAGCGTGCCGCTTAGGCCGCCCAGAGTGGTTCACTTGTAGGTGTGCTGGCAGCATATGGCTTATAAAAGTGTTGACAGTGCTGAGTAAGAACTTAAACATGAACTCACTCATAAAAACAGCAGCTCTTTGCTGTATTCGTTGACAGTCTCTCTCTAGTCATGGTTTTAAGCATTTTGACATCTAACTTTACTGTATATTTATTTTATGCCTGCTACGTTACTGCAGACAAGGTCATCTGAGCCATCCTATTGGCCAGCGGTAGGCCTATACTGCACTTTAGTTTGTATGAAGGTCTGGCCCACCCAGGGACTAAATTATTTGGGGGGCTCCCGAGTGGCGCAGCGGTCTAAGGCACTGCATCTCAGTGCTAGAGGCATCACTACAGAAACCCTGGTTTGAATCCAGGCTGTATCACAACCGGACGTGGTTGGGAGTCCCTTAGGGCGGCGCACAATTGGCCCAGCGTCGTCCAGGTTTGGCCGGGGTCGGCCGTCATTGTAAATAAGAATTTGTTCTTAACTAACTTGCCTTGTTAAATAAAGGTGAAATAGTAAATTAAATGGGTAAATAGTTTGATCCATTCATGAATGTGTTCACAGGTAAATAGTAATATGCTGTAAAACGCTCTGGTGACAAAAACTTTGCTGCCCTGCTTCCAATCGTCCACATGGTTGGGAGGGCCTATTCAAGTAACTAAATACATTTCTAAAATGTAAAAAAAACTATGTATTATTAGCTGACTAGCTACAGTAAAGGCTAACTCAAATGAGCTGCTATCTAGCCAACTTTACATACTGTATAGATAGTTAGCTAAGTTAATTAAATATCACCAGCTACCTAACTTCTTATTAGCTAGCTACCTTGACGTATTTGTCACTGTAAAAAACAACTCCAAATGCATTTGTAGGTAGCTAGCTAACAGTCACAGAGGAGGGTAAAATAGATAAGTGAGAAAGTAGTAGTTTCGAGGAAGGAGATAATAGTAACATAATATTCAGTGCGGTCTAATTTGAGAATAATGAAGACTTGTGAGGTTTTCTGTCCTCAGATACAGGGAGCGGTGAAAGCCTGTCTGCAGATTAAGATGTCCCAATGAAGAGCAGTGGTTCAGTCCTGGTCTTGGGGAATCAGAGGTGCACATTTTTGTTTTTGCCTTAGTGCTACACAGCTGATTCAATTGATCAACTCATCATCAAGCTTCAAGTGGTATTTATGTGTTCATTTGTGATGCTATCCTGGATATGATCCTGCTTGTCACGTGCTACACATGCACGTGTGTGCACATGCATCTATCTATCCAATGTTATCATGATTTGATATAAGGGATATTATACTTTAGTAATCCACAATGACCTGGTGATGTAAAAGTCTAATAATTACATTATCTTCCATATTCCTACGGATACCTTCAAAACGATTGCCTACAGTTACTGTGTAGGGCACTACAAGGTTGGGTGACCAGGGCCATCTGGGACTACCTCCTGGGAGTTTTCAGGTGAGTGAAGGCTACCCGTGTACTGCATAACTTCATGATGATGGACACGAGGACCAATAGGGGATCTGTAGCTCGCCGCCGTGCGCCAGAGGAGAAGTCTGCTGCTCTGCAGAATGTTTTAAGGATGGGGTCCAACAACGCAGCACGGGAGGCAATCTGTGTGCGGGAGATCTTCTCCTCCTACTTCTTCGAAGAGGGTGCTGTTCCCTGGCAACACAATAGACTACACTATTCACAACCAAATGCTCTTTTATTAAGAGCCATCCACATTGAAATAAGAGTATTCTTCCATTTACTTAGCTATGTCAACTGCAGTTGTTCAATTCCCAGTTTCTCTCCTTTTGAGTTCTACTTCTCAGGTGAGGGTGCTGTTCAGTTAAGGGTGATGTCTGTACAAAAACAAAACAGGCTCATTTAAGAGTCACCCAAAAAATGTTTAACAATTAGACACCCTATAACCCACACCTACACACTCGTGTATCAATCTGATTGATGGATTGTGTTGTGGCTCCTTCCACCTTCAAAGAATAGGCAAGAGGACCAACCATGGAGAATAGTAAGACACTTCATTATTTATTTTTATATAACTACGCTATATTGTTTGTCCTCGTGTGTCTGTGCATGTTTTTCAGTATGAAGTCAGGGATGCAAACTGCTGAGGGCCCAAAAAGGTAACACTTTTTTTGGCACTGAAACATGCAAAAAAATCCCTGCTAGGGGGATAAAAAATTTATTTAAATAAATATCAGCTTTAAAATGCTAATTTCTAGTGACTTAGGCTGGATCCCTTCTTGAAATGCAGGTTTTAACTAATTAAACAAATAATATGATATACATGATCAGTCTGTGTGTAAAATAAAAAGTGGTTCATGTGAACCTAACTCACAGTGCCGACCCGTCATTCAGATGTTATTGCGGGTGTAGCAACATTATTGTGTTCCTAGCTCCAACAGTGCAGTAGTATCTAATAATTCACAACAATACAGTAGAATATAATACAGTATATATACAGTTGAAGTCGGAAGTTTACATACACTTAGGTTGGAGTCATTTAAACTTGTTTTTCAAGTTTTGGCAAGTCGGTTAGGACATCTACTAAGTCATTTTTCCAACAATTGTTTAGATTATTTCACTTATAATTCACTGTATCACAATTCCAGTGGGTCAGAAGTTTACATACACTACGTTGACAGTGACTTTAAACAGCTTGGAAAGTTCCAGAAAATTAGAAACTTCTGATAGGCTAATTGACATAATTTGAGTCAATTGCAGGTGTACCTGTGGAAGTATTTCAAGGCCTACCTTCAAACTCAGTGCCTCTTTGCTTGACATCATGGGAAAATCAAAAGAAGTCAGCCAAGACCTCAGAAAACAATTGTAGACCTTCACAAGTCTGGTTCATCCTTGGGAGCAATTTCCAAATGCCTGAAGGTACCACTTTCATCTGTACAAACAATAGTACGCAAGTATAAACACCATGTGACCACGCAACCATCATACCGCTCAGGAAGGAGACGCGTTCTGTCTCCTAGAGATGAATGTACTTTGGTGTGAAAGGTGCAAATCAATCCCAGAACAACAGCAAAGGACCTTGTGAAGATGCTGGAGGAAACAGGTACAAAAAAGTATCTATATCCACAGTAAAAACGAGTCCTATATTGACATAACCTGAAAGGCCGCTCAGCAAGGAAGAAGCCACTGCTCCAAAACCGCCATAAAAAAGCCAGACTTCGGTTTGCAACTGGACATGTTGGAGAAATGTCCTCTGGTCTGATGAAACTGTTTGGTTATAATGACCATCGTTATGTTTGGAGGAAAAAGGGGGAAGCTTGCACTTCACAAAATAGATGGCATCATGAGGATGGAAAATTATGTGGATATATTGAAGCAACATCTCAAGACATCAGTCAGGAAGTTAAAGCTTGGTCGCAAATGGGTCTTCCAAATGGACAATGACCCCAAGCATACTTCCAAAGTTGTGGCAAAATGGCTTAAGGACAACAAAGTCAAGGTTTTGGAGTGGCCATCAGAAAGCCCTGACCTAAATCCTATAGAACATTTTTTTACTAGGATTAAATGTCACGAATTCTGAAAAACTGAGTTTAAATATATTTGGCTAAGGTGTATGTAAACTTCCGACTTAAACTGTGTACATATATGAAATGAGTAAAGCAATATGTAAACATTATTAAAGTGACTAGTGTTCCATTATTAAAGTGGCCAGTGATTCCATGTCTATGTATATAGGGCTGCAGCCTCTAAGGTGCAGGGTTGAGTAACCGGGTGGTAGCTGGCTAGTGATGGCTATTTAACAGTCTGATGGCATTGAGATAGAAGCTGTTCTTCAGACTCTCGGCCCCAGCTTTGATGCACCTACACTGACCTCGCCTTCTGGATGATAGCGTGGTGAACAGGCCGTGGCTCGGAAAAAGTATATATATCAGCTATGTCGGTGAACCCCCCCTGCATCTGAACTGGCTGAAACATAGAGGGCATGACCGACTTGGTCGGGTCAACAGGAAGTATTCTTAAAGTGATTTATTATTAATTGAGATACAGATAGAGATGTAGTTGTCCCAGAGTTAATGATCCAAGGTCAGTTTTGCATTTCACCTACTGATGATTATGATGACTGACAATGTTAGAATAAAAAGAAAACAAGACTTAATCTTTCTCTCCAACTTTCTCTCGTCTGCAGGCATGTTTTGATGTGAGAGAGGATGCCAACCCCCAGTCCCGTCATTGCCATCTCACCCGCTATTAACCTTCGGGCCAACTGGGGTTCCAAGGCTGTTAGGAGACACCGCTAGAGACACTATTATGTAATTGTGATGAACTGAGAGAATATTAGGGTAGAACTGTGATTCATTAATCATATGCTGTCTTCCCTGCTCCTCTGTTCTTACCTCTTTCCCTTTCTGTGTTTTACACTTTCTCACACCTCTCTACTTACCTCTTCTTTCTTCCTCTGTTTTTATAATGCACACCAGATGTGCATTGAAGTACAGATTGAACTTGTATTTATAATATCATATTACAATTATAATATTTATAATACATGTATTATGTATTTATAACACTTGGATAATGAACTTCTTTCAATAAAGCATTTCACATTCTCTACTGGTTGAAATTAAGTCTCTCATTTGATGAAATACTACACCTATCCTGTGTCCTCAGATCAATGCAGATGAAGGGAGTTAGATATTGAGATGAACCGGTTTTAGAGTATTTACATGATGCATAGGAAGTGTAGTGTACTGTGTTTAAAATTCTGTTTCTGTATATATGAATTACAGCCTTTAATTACTTAAATCATGTTTCTAGTCAATGTGTAACCATTGACGTCCCAGGACCAGGAGTGGTAAACACTGTTGAAGTGTATAATTGTAAAACATACATGCAGACACAGCATCATTCAAAGAATGGAGTAAGATACTCCTGGTATTGGATATGACTAAAAAAGAATGTCTCACAGACATTCATACCTGAACCGCACCTTTATTTCCCAAGGTAGAGTACATGATCAGTGAATACAACAGGTTCTGAACTAATATTTATACCAAACGTTTTAGGGTCCATACACAGATCGGCTACATAGCTAGATACACATCCATAGGCATACAGGTATTTTTATCCTCCACTACACAATAAGCAAGAGAATAGTTAGCTAGCTACGTTACTTCAGCTGCATTGCATGGGAAATATCAGCAGGGCAAGCTTACAAAATTGTACATTCAATTTGCAGTAAATGCTTTAGCTAGCTAGATTCTTTACATCCACTGTGTCACAAGATGACAGCCTGGTTTGCTGGTTTTCTCAGGAGTCACTAAAATATTAAACAACACTAATTACAATTTCATACTCATGTCACAACACCCATAAAGCTAGCTAGTTAGCTGGCTAATGTTATCGATTTTCTTAAATTAACTTTATGACAAAAAAAATGCATAATCGTTTGTCTCTACATTAACTAACACTTTCTTCTCAACTGTAATTTTTTTTGCATGACTCGTAATGATGTAATTACTTACATTTGCTTCCATCCTAGTACATCAAGTGCACTATTAGCCTACCGCTGGCCAATCGGATGGCTCAGATTACTGTGTCTGCAGTAACGTAGCAAGGCATAAAAGACAGCTACAGCAAAGCTGATACTGGGAGATTTCAAAACATTTAAAACCATGACTAGAAAGAGACTGTCAAAGAATACAGCAAAGTGCTGCTGTTTTTATGAGTGAGTTCATGTTTAAGTTCTTACTCAGCACTGTCAACACTTTGTATTCAACACTTTTATAAACCATAAAATGCGCGTTCTTCCTATTTCCACTCAGCTCTACAACAAGCAGTGCAGCAGTAATGAACGAGTAGCAAAGTGTAGCTATAGCTATATCAGATACAAACACAATCAGCCCAGTAAAATAAAAATAAAAAGCTAATTATTTAAACGTATGCTCACTCAGCTGTGCCTCACAAGTAATTCAACAATGGATCTATTACCAGTGTGATCATATAGCCTACCTCAAATTTTGAACAACAACGCATTGGCAGGGCAATTCAAGCAAAGCCAATATGCAGTGATAATGTATTGGGCATATAGCTTACTGCACAATCCTCATTGCTACAGTACCGTTTTTAATTGATTATTGTTGCATAAGCTTACGTTTTGTAAAAAACAATCTGGGTGGTAGATCTTAGCTTGCATTTTGACTCAGAAAGTGATCTTGACTCAGAAAAGGATGGTGACCACTGTTGTAGAGTTTTCCCTGTTAACCCTATCAACGTTTCCCTTTACAACGCAATATTAGCCAATTTCAATGCAACATACCGAAACAAAACAAACTATGCAAGAGATTTTGTTGTAGGCAGAACGCATCGGAGTCGGATTCTATTGCATTGTCACACACTACTCAGCCCCTTCTGTACATAGACCGGTGCGGTATAAACAATCAGAGCTGCAGTAGGCCTATATGCAAATAGACCATTGCCACATATGGATCTGTGCCATTTACTTTTAACTGGACTGTGTTTACAGCATGAGCAGTCGTGAGTAGATGCACTTGTTTTGAGATCAAAGCAAGAGCTGCATGTGGCCACGTGTGCACATTTTGTTCATATCCTTTGCTTAGTTAGTGAGTTATTAGCCCAGCTATAGATCATTTGTAGTCAGCAATAGGGGAGTGATTGCTTCCTACAAGAGCACAAAACGTGTACATTTCTAGGTATCTTTGAAAAGCGAGTCCGGTAAATAGCTATTTCTTTTGTCTTAAAGGGTCAGTGTTGTATTTTGAGACAGGCTGGAATAAGCTAAGTAGCCAATAGGCACAGTGTAGGATAATTTGTCTGATTCTCTGTATGGGAATAATAATGCATTTTATTTTGTAAAGTGGTTTCTTGCATCAAACAACACAACAACTTTTTCAGTCAAGTCGATAAGCAGGTTAATGTCAAGCCCTGCATGTTTTTTTCAAACATCTCATGGAATGTAGGCCGACATTGAACACCACACATTGGCTGTTACTGTAGACTGAATGATAGAACAGCTATTTCCATGTGAAAATGTTATGGGATGCATTTTCTCCATTGTTTTTGATGGTAGGCCACTCTGGTAGACCTACATTATGATCAAATAGCTACAGTAGCCTACTTGGCCACTGTTAAAACTGTAACTTAAAGCGGGTACAGCATCAGTGTTCACAGTAAACACGCGCTAGAAGTTTCACTCAGTAGACCTGAGATTTGCTCAGTGCCGAAAAATAGAAAAATAAATATTAGATCAAATCAAATGTTATTGGTCACATACACATGGTTAGCAGATGTTAATGCGAGTGTAGTGAAATGCTTGTGCTTCTAGTTCTGACCATGCAGTAATATCTAACAAGTAATCTAACAATTTCACAACAACTACCTTATACACACAAGTGTAAAGGAATGAATAAGAATATGTACATATAAATATCTGGATGAGCGACACCCAAACGGCATAGGCAAGATGCAGTAGATGGTATAGAGTACAGTATATACATATGAGATGAGTAATGTAGGGTATGTAAACATTATATAAAGTGGCATTGTTTAAAGTGACTAGTAATACATTTATTACATCCAATTTTAATTATTAAAGTGGCTAGAGATTTGAGTCAGTATGTTGGCAGCAGCCACTCAATGTTACTGATGGCTGTTTATCAGTGGAAAGTTTGGACTGTGCTGGCCAGTGGAGAGCTTGGACTGTGCTGGTCAGTGTAGAGCTTGGACTGTGCTGGTCAGTGTAGAGCTCGGACTGTGCTGGCCAGTGGAGAGCTTGGACTGTGCTGGCCAGTGGAGAGCTTAAACTGTGCTGACCAGTGGAGAGCTTGGATTGTGCTGGCCAGTGGAGAGCTTGGACTGTGCTGGCCAGTGGAGAGCTTNNNNTGTGCTGGTCAGTGTAGAGCTTGGACTGTGCTGGTCAGTGTAGAGCTTGGACTGTGCTGGTCAGTGTAGAGCTCGGACTGTGCTGGGAACATATGCACGCAAAACACACCCACGCACACACCCACACACTGTTTAGGGAAACTTCAGCCAAACCACAGTTATTACTCTACATCCCATATAATTTCCATCAATAAAAATCACACAATTTATTCAGAGCCTAGAAGAAAATAGAAAAAGCATCAACAGAGATTGCCATCTGCAGCAGAAAAAAGCCCCTCCACTGACCAGCACAGTCCAAGCTCTCCACTGGCCAGCACAGTCCAAGCTCTCCACTGGCCAGCACAGTCCAAGCTCTCCACTGGCCAGCACAGTCCAAGCTCTACACTGGCCAGCACAGTCCAAGCGCTACACTGGCCAGCACAGTCCAAGCTCTACACTGACCAGCACAGTCCAAGCTCTCCACTGGGAAAAATTGAATAATGGATGCCTTAACCTCCCTACTTCCCCAGAGTCAGATGAACTCGTGAATATTTGTATGTCTCCTCGTGCATCCCTTTAAGCAGTTAAATTCATGGAAATGGAAGGGGGGAGGATTAGCGATGTGTATAGAGGGGGAGTTGTGTGTGTGCATGTGTGCGAGTGTGTAGGGGGGAGTAATTTGCAATGCACGTCCATGCAGCCAAGGTCAGAGACTGCCAGCGGGCAAGGGGGAGTCAGCTGAGAATATAGGTCCAATGTGTGTGTGCTATCCAGCGATACAGCTACCTGCTCTCTCTGCATAGGTACCCCCCTCCCGTCATTTATTTATTTATCTTTACATAATCCCCTCGCCTTGAGGCCGCCATGTGCAGATTGTGCGTGTGTCTGTGTGTGTGTGTGTATCTGTGTGTGTGTTTGTGTGTGTGTTTGTGTGTTCAAGGCACAGTAGTAGGAGACGGCAAGGGCACACAGTCACTGTGTCTCTGTATGGTGATTATATTATGATTAAAATGGATGTACTGTACATATGCACTATTCAATGCCCTCCGCCTCCACAGACTGCATATTATATAGAACAATGGGACCCAAGTATATGGAGTCAGCTTTAATGATAATAGAATGTAGGGATGGCAGCAATGTCTGTAATATATGAATGAGCGTTTATGGTATTGTACTAATTGACCCTTCGCCAAGCCCCACCCCCAGGGGTGAAAGTAGATTTAATGTCTTACCCATACGTGCTGCGCACACATTTTTTTTATGCTACAAAATGACAGGGTAGCCTACTCTGCTGACACTGACAAACAGATCAATAAAAACGATGTTGTCTGATCCATATAATAGGCCTACGAAAAGGAGAGACACAAATACAATATGATGTCCATCTAACCTGGAGGAGGAAATGATTGTCCAAAAACAAACTAAAGCGGCACTGACCCAATGGCACACAGTGAATATGCAGACTCAACGGGGATATTGTCGATGTTCTCCGCTGGTGCCAATAAAATAGGCTACTGTTCGCTTAATTAAGTTAAGAATTTTGATATCTAAAAGATAGACTGGAGTCTTTTCATTGTCATCTCTATACAGCAATAGCCATTTACTTTCCAAACAGTTTTTCCACGATTGTATTTTTAAATATCGCAATATGCCTGGCTGGGTCTCTCTGCTTTTCACTGACAGTCGCAATTCAACAATCATCTATTTGGTATTTTCAGCGAGCGCTGCCCAAATTGCAAGCCCGTAGGCTATGCAATTTAAAACAATCCGCAGCTTTTTATTTAAGAAGATAATTATCATCTGTGTCCAAATCATGCTTTCTGTTCTAGTATTCTATATTGAACTATTTTATTTATGTATGTATAGACAGGAGTAAGCTAATTAGACTATATAATTTGAGCAATTTAATACAATTTACTTTTGGGGAATCTTCCCCTAGCCTTGTGGACACGCCGCCTATGCTTTTTAATGTGGCATAAACAGTCATGATGATGTTTTCATCTGATTGTCAAACAATCACTTAACAAAGGCGCTCCTGTTGGCTACCCACGCACATTCGTCCACTCAGAAAATAATTTCAGCATCCAAACCCCAACAGTGCACTGTGCACCCGCAATTTAATGAATGCAAAGAGGCATCTGTTACAAAACACCTACCTGTATTGTGATGACATTCTGCAAATGTCATTAGGCTTACACTTGTAGCCTGAATTGATGCATGTCCACGACACTCATCTCCGCCTTGGCTGCGAGCGTTTCGGCCACACATCTCCGCCTTGACAAAATGTAAGTGTTCTCCTCAAACCACAACGCAATTTAGAGTGCATAACACCCGGTTTCCAGTCAATTCGCTAATTTATCATGCAGCTGATATGCAGTAATGTAAAAAAATTGTGTAATAGCCTATAGGCTTACGTTTTACTGGTATGGCATACCCCCACTAATTATTTAGCCGGGATGCCGTACCGGACCGTCTTACTTTCCCCCCTGTCCACCCCCCTTGGTTACTGTTGCAACCTTGGACAACATTTTCCTGGGAAGCCCAATTCCCCCAATAACCACTGGCGAAATCCCCCCACAATGATCTCGAACTTTAATACACAATGAAATTAAACACAGACTACCGCTTGGTAATCAGGAAACTCTAAGGTATGATATGGTGGACTGTCAATTGCTTCTCATGAACCTGGTAAAATTATGTTTGTAGTGTAGCTAGCCACTGATTGGCTCTGAATTCACTGTGAGCATGTAGTCAAAGCTACAATCAATTTGAAGCAAACTAGTGCTATGAAATCGTATCCTGATGTCGACAGCAGATGGGGGTTAATATGGCTAACTTAGCTAGCTAACATACATTTCGAGAAAACAAGTCATATTAAGTGGTTAGCTAGCTAGCGTTAGCAATGTTTGGTGGTCAATGAGACTGAGAGCTAGCTAACCACCTGAGCTAGCAAACAGTGTAACAAAAGTATAATTTCGGATTCGAAAAATACTCCAACATGCTCTGCATTTCAGAAATCGCAGTAAGTACTTCTTATGCACTGCTTAATTATTAAGCCGTTTAGAATATATATTTTAATAAAACTCTGTTTTTCCCACTGCCCACTGGCTTTCATGCATTTGAAACATGAGCTTGTCCGAGGGTATCATACTCAACCATACTGCTATCATTTGGAGCACTGTGATTGGTTGCCCAAAAATTCTGGGGAGGGGCTTAGCAAAGGTTAAATTGAGTCGATTATGGTGATACAGTATGTATGTAAAGGATATTATGATGATAGTGTTGTTGCTGTTAGGTCACTAGGTGGCAATATGACATCAGATATAGACAGAGATATAGGTCAGAGTGTTGGTCATGTAATGATCTGAATGTAGAGAAGGGAAGTGTATGTGTGTGTATGTGCCGGGTTGTGTGTGTGTGTGTGTATGTGNGGGGGGGGGGGGGGGGGGTGTCATTTAGCAAGATTAATGCCCATTGAACAGCGTTGTGACAAAGTTAAATGATCAAGTTTAATTCAGTTCTGATGTGCTAGGACAGATCGACACACACACACGTACACACACACACGCACGCACAGAGCATGAAAAAAAGAGAAGCAAAATGTGCCTTCTCAATGGATCAGTCATTTCACAATGAGCTTAGATCCAGATAGAGGAACTGCTTTCATCTGATAACAGGCGCTAAGATCTATATTAAGGCATCTTAGAGGAGCACACTTCACACATGTCAATGTGTTGGTGCTGAATGTGCCAGGGAGGCTGGCAGGCAGGCAGGGGGGGAGGCAGGCAGGAAGGAAGGCAGTAATGGATGGAGGGAGGGAAGGCAGGCAGGCAGGCAAACGGGGTCAGGCAGGCCCGCAGCCGTATGTGGCGCCACCAGTAGAAAGGCAGGAGGGATTTATTGAAAGCCTGTGGAATCCTGTATCTCCTCTGCACCTAGTTGTAGAGCCTCATTACCAGTCCATCACGTTTGTCTCTTCCGCTCTCTCTTTCTCTCTCTCTTCTGGAATGGAGAGGTGATTGTGAAAAATCAGAGCTGCCCAATTTGTCTAACTCTCCCACTCTTTAGTTTTTTTTCAAACAGAGGTAAAATAGGAAATCAGCAGAGATGGAGCAACGTTTTCTTTTTTTCTTCCTCCCTTCACTCCTCTGACAGTCGAGTATAAATCCACAAAATGTCCTGACTTGACGTGAAAGATGGTGGTCCTTCTAGTTTCACACAGAGAAAGGGCTGTTCACAAACAGACGGACTGACTAATGTATTAAAGTCTTGGACATCTTCAGAAGCCTTGGTTGCTAGTTAACATGAGGGTCTGCCATCAGTGCCATGGCACGTGACAAAGTTTAACATGCACACACTGCCTGTTATGTCAGCATCAGGGTCCTCTTTTATGCCTCTTACCCTGACCTCAGATCAGATGCTACGGAAAGTGTCCCATTCTCCCTCCTCCACAACATACTCACAATAAAGTGCATGTCGTTGGTTATAACAAAGGAATAGAGCCTTCTCGTTCTCAACATTCTTCTGTACATAGGGAACTGTTATTCTAATGAGATATGTGTGTTCTGTAGAATCCTAATTAAAGTAGAAGCTTTGGCCTAAGCTAGTTATTTATATTACATTGTTCCTCCCTGTTGGACATTCTTCTTAATCTCCCAGAGAGACAAGGTTGTGATGAGGAATATATCCAGATATTCAGCTTGGTATCACAACGCCCATGAAGAAATACTGGTCTCGATATTGATTTTACTTTCTTCCTTGTCTCCTCTTCGTGTTTTTAACTTCTCTTTTCTCAAACCGAAACAAAAACACAGCACCCACAGGTAAAAAAAAGAAATAGTCTCAATAGCAAGGCGATTTAAAAAGAGCAAGTCTTTCACAAACGTTGTCTCCTACGCGATGACACAGAGGGTGAGATAAAAATCACTCCTTGATGTCTTTGTTTGGAACATGAACATGGAAGAGTTTCTTTCAGAACACGTACGTGGCTCACTAAAAGTAATGTACTCAAAGTATGTGTTCAGCGTTGTTCGACCAAGCAATAAGTGAAAATGGAATGGTTGTAGTATTGTGTCTGCTGATACAAATGAACATGCCTTCCAATACAGTACGTGCTCGACTTTCAAAGTGCAATTATGATTGCACAAAGTCATTCCACCAGAACCTTTCAGATGAGTCAACCCCACACAGTGATTTTTCTCAAATAAGCCACTTGAGTCTAAATATATTGGTGCAGTAGTAAAATAATTTCAACTGTAATCACTTCAGTGTACCCGCCCCATGTTCACATTACCAAACAGCATTGTGGGTATTATCTTGGTTGAACAGAATCTCTCTCCCATAGCCAAACATGACAGATGGAGGCAGTTTGGGAAAATGTTACATTTTATGAGCAACATCCTTCTGCATTCATTCCCTTAATGAATCCCAATTTAGCACCGCTTTGACTGGGGCACCTGTGGTAATAGGACACAAACACACACACACATTGAAAGTGTAGGATGATGGAGCTGAGATGAGTAAGCTGTGTGGGAAGGTTAAAGGTCTGGTTTATCAGTGCAACAGAATGGGGCCAGGGAGGCCTGGCTGGGAGTTGTGCTGGCTGGCTCCAGAGAGGATCCATGGATTCATGCCTGGTAGGGGGTCCATGCTGGGCCTCAGGGCCTATAGGGGAGCATACAAGTCTGGGCTGCCTACTGTGAGCTGCCCTGGGCCAAGTCCTTAGAGTCTGGAGGAGTAGGAGGCAGCAGCAGCCTGGGGGGATAGTCTGGGAACAGGGAGAGGGTTCGTAGGAAGGTAGGAGGGCTGTCTGTCGGTCTTTCTGTCTGTCTGGGTTTAGGATAAGAAGAGGACCATTGAGTGTGGAGAGCTTAGCCTCAGGCTATAGGCAGAGAGGTGGGAGATTTGGATAAAGGGAACCAGGAATGAGAGCTGGTGTTATAGAATTTAAATTAGGTAAAGGTTCAGATCCAGTGGTGCACGGCATTGAGCTGTCAGTGTTTTGGGCAAGTTGCGGTGGAGGTGGGGGGAGGATATTTGGTTGTCCTGGGAAAGGTCTAGATACAAGAAGGGAGGGAGCCACTAGTCAAGGGAAAACAACAGCACCCTGACAGCTTGATTTCTGAGTAGGTCGCACAGAATGTGGATAAGCACACGTGCACACACACACCCACCCCCACATTTACCATCTCAGCATTTACACAGTTTAACCCCTGATGATGCCGTTGCCCTTGAAGAGGACAGGTGATGATTTGCTTCATTAATAAACTATACTGTATCTATGTGTAAATGGAGGACGTGTAAAATGCCAACCGCTCCCTGTGACCTGGGATAAAAGTGTCAGCTGACTGGGTAAAGCTATGCCTGCGTCCAAAACGGCACCCTATTCCCTATTCAGTATGCTACTTTTGACCAGGACCCTTAGGGGAATAGGGTGCAATTTGGGACACAGCCTAGAAGCATCACCCACTGGATCATCCTGTTCTGCCTTTACGTCAGTGGGGCTTTCATCTATTCTAGGGGCCCTCTACCTACGTACCTCTGTAGATCTGTGAGCTATCGCCAGTCGGAGCCTGGCGCGTTAAAGAGATCAAAAGAAGGTGCTGGTTCAGATGTGTATCTTTAACAGCAAGTGCTTACCTAGGATAGGATAGGATGAACTCTTATCTCCCCGAGGGACACACAGTGTAGACCTAGATCACAAATATATTTTAGGGTGTAAAGAGTGACTAACTGGACAGCTTGCCAGACATCGGGAGTCCTTTCTGGGGGTCTAAAGAGAGGTTTCCTTTAAAGCATTCATTGCATACACAGTAATAGCAGCAAGTAAAAAGTCCCTAGCAGGGAAACGAGAGAGTGAGCCAGAGGAGTCAGTCCCAGTGAAGAGTAGAGGATGTTACAGCCCAGTGACTGCTGTGCCGCTCCCAATCCCCTATCCTCTATCACCTTCTCACACATTTCACCCCCAACTGGCGACGCAGCCAACGCATTAAGCCCAGGATTAATTTAGAGGGATATATGAAGAAGGCTAGCAGAGAAAATTAGCTTTCTAGCTTTCTCACCTCACCTCCATGCTGCCTAGCTGCACCTCTGTTCTAGTAACTGACTGGGGGAAATGATTCAGCCATGCGGCTTGTAGCAGGCTGGTGTAGCAGGCTGGTGCGTTTACACAGGCAGCCCAATTCTGATCTTTTGACCAATCACATCAGATCTTTTCACATCAGATCTGATTGGTCAAAAGACAAATATCAGAATTGGGCTGCCTGTCTATGACACATAAGTTGGTTGATAGGTGTGTGTGTGTGTGTATGATTGCGTGCACATGTGTATCTGTGTACTCACTCATAGGGATCACTTGTGTCGGGGCCGTGGAGCTCTGGAGGGATGGGGATGCGTTTGTAGTACATCTCCCAGTCGAAGGCTCCCCTCATGGCGTCCCCAGCCTGGGCTTCATATCCAAAGTGGTTATGGTCAATCACGTCGATCATAGGGCACACGATGGTCTTGGGGTTCTGGGCAATCTGGTCTTTATGGGGATGGAACAACAGAGAGAAAGAGTGTGAGCATGTATCAATCACCATACCCTGCTGTTTGTAGTTCTCTCTCTCCTTATTTTTCTTCCTTTCCTTCTTTTTTTCTTCTTTCTTTTCTCTTGTTTTTCTCACTCTCCGTCCCTCTGTCCCCTTCTACCGCTTCCTCCCTCCTCTCCCCTTATGTGGAGGTCTCTGGGCAGCTCTGCTCCTCCTACAGCGAGTCACTGGACAATTAGAAACAATTACAGCGTTTCAAAGTAGGTTAGCTCCGTGGAGGCCTGAGAGCCAACCTCGACGTGTCTGTCTGCCGTGTGTGTGTGACTGAGCCGAGCAATGCTAAGCCGCCCCAGATCTGTCACACCCCGCCCACCCCACCCACCTCTCTCTTCTGTGGGCCGTGTGTGCTGGACCAGGGAGAGAAGGGGAGCAGAGGCCCAACACCACAGCACTGAGACTAATGGGGAGTGACTGTACAGTATTGTACTGGACACACCTTACTACCAATACTGTAGCCTGGTCCCAGATCTGTTTGTGGTCCTATGGTTGTTTTCATGCCATGGGGCTCAGTACTGGTAGCCTGGTCCCAGATCTGTTTATGGCCAACTGCTATAAGGTCATTGTCATTTAAAAAAAATATAGATATTTCACCTTTATTGAACCAGGTAGGCTAGTTGAGAACAACATTTACAACTGCGACCTGGCCAAGATAAAGCAAAGCAGTGCGACATAAACAACAACACAGAGTTACACATGGAATAAACAAGCGTACAGTCAATAACACAATATATAAAAAAAATAAAGTCTATATACAGTGTGTGCAAATGGCGTGAGGAGGTAAGGAAATAAATAGGCCATAGTAGCGAAGTAATTACAAATTAGCAAATGAACACTGGAGTGATGGATGTGCAGATGATGATGTGCAAGTAGAAATACTGGTGTGCAAAAGAGCAGAAAGTAAATAAAAACAATATGGGGATGAGGTAGTAGATTGGATGGGCTATTTACAGATGGGCTAAGTACAGCTGCAGCGATCGGTTAGCTGCTCAGATAGCTGATGTTTAAAGTTAGTCAGGGAAATATAGGTCTCCAGCTTCAGCGATTTTTGCAATTTGTTCCAGTCATTGGCAGCAGAGAACTGGAAGGAAAGGCGGCCAAAGGAGGTGTTGGCTTTGGGGATGACCAGTGAGATATACCTGCTGGAGCGCGTGCTACGGGTGGGTGTTGTTATCGTTATCATGCAGCATGGCGAAGAGTAACACACCTTGAAATGGTGGTGGGTTTCCCACACAGTTAAGATTTAATTTAATTGGCATATGGAAGGCTGTACAAGCAGTAACTACTCAGCTATAAGCCCCCCTTGGCCCTGCCAATATAAACATACAGAAACGATTGACTTGAATCAGTTTTTGTTTATGTGTAGGTCTCTGTAATATTCATCTAGTGTGCTTACTGTGACAAAATCCTTTGTTTTATTCCCTCACAATTCCAGCGCTGCGCCTAAGTAGTCTAAATCTGAATACCCATGACACCATCTTACTGGGCCTGCATGGATACATTTGAAACAAAGGAAAGAGAGAACGAGAGAGAGAGCTCCCAATTGTAATGACATAGAAATGAACAAAAAGGCAAATAACAAGAGGCAAATGGGAAGGGAACTCTCTAGAGCTCATTAAACGAGAAGGGATTGCATTTCAAATGTAGCAGTCAGGTGAAAAAGAGGTAATCCAACAAGTTGCCATGCCCACACTTCATTATCCTATAGGTTTGTTACACATAGCGAAAGAGCAGTTATTTCAAAGTTGTTCTGTTCGTTATGTGGGTCCTTTGATCAAGGTAAGATCCAGGGTTTGTAGGAGACCCAAGGAGAGAGGAAGCATTAGATTCAGAAAGCAGTGATAAAACCTGCCCTGTTAATTAGAATGGTGTGGTGTTGGAGTCTTAGATCTACAGAGAGGTAGAGGGAGAGAAAGCGGGAGAGAGAAAGATAGAGATTGAAATAGAAGAGAAAGAGAGAGAGAAAGAAAGACAAACAGCAAATCCCTGTATTCCACTGATCTGATATCAGAGCCGGCAGGATGATTGCATGTGTCACCGTGCCTGTGGATGGCCTGGGGTTCACTGCGGTATCTCCTCCACTCTATTCATACATGCGAGCCCCACAGCACAGCATGGCCTCCCTCCTCCACCTCACGCCCCACATTACATCAGCTTCCCAAATGGCACCCTATTCCCTTTATAGTGCACTACTTTTGACCAGGGCCCATTGGAAAGTAGTGCACTATAAAGAGAATAGGGTGCCATTTGGGATGCATACCTCATCAGCCTCGCTCTGTTCTGCTCTCTGACAGGCAGGCGGCTCCATTCCAACCAATTAAAGAACCCCATACTGCGAGTCCTCTCTCTCCGTTAGCCAGAAGACAATGGGGCCATGTCGTGGAATGGTGGTGGTGGTGTGGCTATTATCTACTATTATTATTATCATAGGGACCTGGGCGTACATATCTATCATACCTTTCATGGGAATCATAGTCCCTGTGTAATTGAGTACAGTAATGGGTGTAATCACTTCACATCCATTTATTTTGACTGTGCTGGATGGCTATTATCAGGGAGTTTCCCTAGTCTCCCTAATGTTGCAGTAACATGCTATGCTGGAATATGAAGAACAGCACACCTGTTCACAGGCTACATGCGACAGCCCAGGGGGCAGTTTTCCTCGATGCTTAGGGTTGCACCCCTGGAGCGCCGCGTCGGGAATGTGCATTGAACATGGATTCAAGCTAAGGCTGCGGCACTCTTTTATCAAACAAACTACAGAAACCGAGAGACATTTCCTTTGTGAAACTGACAGATATAGAGGTGTGAGATAAGCCAGTTTTCTTATGGAGATTTGAACCTTCCAACTCTCTCACACGTTCTCTTGCTCGACCCATCCCCCTTTCTTTTGCTCTCCTGACGCAAACATCTCCCTGTCACTCTCTTCTTACAGAGAAAAAAACAACTAAAAGATGCACCTTCTCTGTCCCACTTTGTCCCCCCCCCCTCGTTTCCCCACTCACTCCTCTCCTGGCCCCAACCTCTCCCTGTCTAAGCTTTTGTTTTGTTATCTCTACCTGCAGCTACGCCCTGCGACTCCGTTCCAGTCGCCTCACCAAGCAGGGGGGAATACACTTTGTTCAGCTGGTCCGCACGCGCAGACACACACTCACCAAGCAGGGGGGGCAGCCAGTTGACGTTTGCCTCACAGTGAGAGTCCAAGAAGGTGAGGACTTCTCCCTTGGCCACCGAGGCCCCCAGCAGACGGGTACGGATCAGACCCTCCCTCTTCTTGGTCCGAACGATGCGCACCTTGGGGAACCGGGCCATGTACTCCTCCAGACGGCCTTTCAGGTGCTCTGGGAAGGATAGGAAGAGAGAGAAAAGGTTAGAAATGTGTCGCATGGGAATGAAATCCATCCCTGTCCAGTACATTCCTCAAAGATCATCTATTCAAAGAGAGAAGGGAGAGTTATTAAAAGGATATCCATCCCTATACAGTACATTCCTCAAAGATCATCTATTCACCTTTCTGCCACAGAGAAAGAGAGAAGGGAGAGAGTGTTATAAAAGATATCCATCCCTATACATTATTTAGTACATGGGTTATGATCACCTTTGTCACAGAGAGAGAGAGAGAGGAAGAGAGAGATTTATAATTATATATTTTTGATTTAAACTTTATTTAACTAGGCAAGTCAGTTAAGAACAAATTTTCATTTACAATGACGGCCTACCCCCGGCCAAACCCTGACGACGCTGGGCCAATTGTGCGCCGCCCAATGGGACACCCAATCACGGCCGGATGTGATACAGCCTGGATTCGAACCACGGACAGTAGTGACGCCTCTTGCACTGAGATGCAGTGCCTTAGACCGCTATAAGAGGATAATGGCATTCCACAAATGTATCCCTATAACATACCTTGTAGCCATATGCCCATGCCTTATACAGTAGGAGTTAAGATCACATTTCTGTCACAAAGAGAGAGAGGAGAAAGGAGAGAGAGAGAGGAGAAAGGAGAGAGAGGGAGGAGAAAGGAGACAGAGGGTCGAGGCGAGAAGAAGAGGGGTTGGTGATGTTAGCTCCCGGCTGCTCATCAGCTCAAGCCATCTCCAGGCCACTGATGGTGCTGATTATTCTGGATGTGCCTGAGCAGGGTGGGTCACCAATCAGCTAGTCGTGCCGGAGAGACACTTATGTCATCATTACTAGAGACGGGAGGGGATGACACTCTAGGTAGATTACACAGACCAAGGAGGTGTCAGATGGTACATTATGAAATACAGATGGAGAGAGAGGTAGAGAGAGAGAAAGAGAGAAACGATCAGTGTTGCTCTTTTCCTTGAAACAGGAGGTAATTCAGGGTATTTGAATTGAAAGGAGAAGGGAGAGGCAGAGAGGGGGAGAGGAGTGACAGAGAGAGAAAAGGGGATAGAGAAAAGTAAAAGAAAGAAAGAGATGGAAAGAACGAAAGAGGGAGAGAGGGGTAAGAGGGAAAAACAGAAAAGTAAGAGAGAGAAGGGCAGAGCGATGGTAAGATAAAGAGATGGAGAGAAAGATGGAGAGACAGAGATGAGAGAAAGAGATGGAGAGCAGGAGATGGAGAGCAAGAGAGAGAATTTCATCTCTAGTGATGTGTTAATCTAATCTTGCTATTGTTTCACCATTCTCCTGGTCCCATTCAAGGCCATTAACGGTTAACGTCCCTTAAGATTGCCCCACTGTTAGCACTTAATTGAATTGTTGAATTGGTCTCTGTTTTTTTATATTACAAGGAGCAGTGGTATAGAGGCCCACCTGATAAACCAAGGAAAAGAACATGGTGGCAAGGCTAACCTATATAAGGACTTCATAACCCATACAAGACACATTCATAAGCAGTAAATAAGCATGTCATACCGTAAAAGGCTATTCTCGGTCAACCTTTGTCACATTGTGTTTGTAATAACTGAAATACAGTTCAATATGATCCTTCTATATACATGCATGCATACAAATAAGAACGGTCACCTTATCAAAATAATAACAGTGAACAAATTCTTACTGACAATATCTATTTCCAGAAATCTAATTTAGAACCTGAGAGACGAAGCAGGGGAATGTGATGGAAAAAAAGCATTCCAAATCTCTCTCTCTCTCTCTCTCATATATAAAGAACATATATATATATATAAAGTAGAATAGGAGAACCATCCTTATCTTCCTCCATTGTATTATTTGTTCATTTCCCTGTCGGCGGGAGTTTTTTGCATGCCAACCGTATCCCCGTTACCGGCATCATTCAAATCCTTTAAAAGTAGCCGTTAATACCTGCATGCTGGGGCTCTATCACGCGCCTGCAGCCTCGGCCACTGTTTGTCCGTGATTAGCTACACCGCTTTGCTTTTTAAACGCTCTGCATCGCACTGTACCCTGTCTGGATTTACACTAAGTAGAGTGTTGAATTGGGAGAGAAAGACGGAAGGAAGAGGGTCGATTTCAGTCTATAGACAGATGCTGGCTTAGTTAGGTAGCCTAGCAGTTAGCGCGTTGGGCCAGTAACCGAAAAGGCGCTGGTTCGAATATCCGAGCCGACAAGGTGTCTATGTGCCCTTGAGCAAGGCACTTAACCCTAATTTGCTACAAGAGTGCCGTACTACTATGGCTGACCCTGTAGAAAAACACATTTCACTGCACCTATTCGGTGTCAGACTTCTCTTTCTAGCATCTAAGACAGGGCTGCCCAACCCTCTTCCTGGAGATCTACCGTCCTGTGGGTTTTCAGTCCAACCCTAATTTAACACACCTGGTCTACTAATTAGCTGCTCAACAAGACCTTAACTAGCTGAATCAGATACGTTAAATTAGGGTTGGACTAAAAACCTACAAGACAGTAGATCTCCAGGAAGAGGGTTGGGCAGCCCTGATCTAAGATGTCAACATCAAAGTAGAGCATAAACAGATATTAGCCAAGCTACCACCTTTGAGATGAACACCAGCAGCACTGTCTCTACACCCCCTCCCGTAGGCCTGTAAGACCAGTGTTCTCTGTGTAACCCATTAGTCTACAAAATAAGTCTGACCCCTGCACAGTAACAAGTCATTTTCCATTCCGGAGCCTATTATTCACACCGCAAACATAACCGTACATCTGAGTGTTGGCAAAGCCAATGAACCTCATTGTCCTATCAGCACACAGAGAGAATGTCCGGGTTGGTCAATAAGTCAATCATTTTGTGTCCTTGAGTGGGGCACACCTCCCCAAAGTCACTACTCACCACCTAAAAAAGTTGGATTCAGCACTTTTTCCCCCTTTTCCTCTCTCTTTCCCTTCCCTCTCTCCCTTCATCGCAACACTTCTATCTAAACTCCCAGGGTGTCTCCCCTTCAAACTAATGGCCCCAATAAAAGTGACGGTAGCTGTATGAATGAGATGCTTCCCGTCTCTCTCTCTCTCTCTCTCTCTCTCTCTCTCTCTCTCTCTCTGGAACAGGACCACAGGAGGGGAAATTAAAAAGGAGGGAGAATGTTTCAATGTTTCACCGCTGCTAGGCTTGTTAGTGTAAGTGATATGCGCCACCTAGAAAACGCTAGGGAGCTCTGGAGGTGGTTGGAGGGGTCTAAAGAGGTAAGAGGCGGGCCAATTCCCTGTACAACTTCCAACAGGAAAGAGAGAGCTCTATCACGCCAGGTGTCCTTTGAGTGGTTTATTAATCAAGGTCATAAATCAACGGACTGACACATGGCATGGCTGCTACGGCGGCGGAGGTGACAAACAGTTATGAAAGGAGGGAAAGTTGTGCGATCCCAGCGGCGCTGCAGCGAGCCCCTGACAGCTTGTGATAAAGGGCAGCAGCCATGGCGGTGGGTTGGGTTCCTTCCTCCCTGCTACTTTGATGTTTCACAGGCAGGGGGATAGTCTTTCTCTCTCTCAACTGCCTTCGGGTGATTTCTCTTTGGGACCCCCTCTCTCTCTCTCTCTCTTTCTCTCCTATTCTCTCTCATCTCTCTCCCTCTCCATCAAGGCGTAAAAAGATAGATTGCTGAGTAAGGGTGTTTAGCCTATAGAGCGTCTACCTGACCTCATCTGTCGGTCGGTCCATCAGGAGTTTAGACTGCTTCAAAGCCCAAGTCTTCACATTTTTCACACCGACCCCCATCACCAGCAATAACTACACAGAGAAAGAAACTCTAACTACGGATGTCTCTGAAATCACCCCCTTGAAAACTAGTTCTTGAAACGTAGTCTAGGCAGGCTCCAGTTAAATAAATGATTAGAAATATAAGTGTTTTTAGGAAGTCTTTGCTCTCTTTGCTCCGGTGTTTTAATGAAGAGGCAATAAGCCCAAGTTTCCCTGCACTTTAATTGCATCAATTTCTGTATTAATACTATTTTATACTAACTCGATTGCTTCATCTGTAAAGTTCAAATAGCTTAGCGAAGAAAGACTATTAGCCAGTGTAAAGAGTGTTGGATAATTTTGGTTTGGCTGCTGGCTACGTTGGCAGCTCACACTCTTTGCAACACTGGATGGGGGTGTGTACAGTGTGTGCGTGCGTCCGTGTGAGGGTGCATTTGCCCCTGCTATAGTGTTTGTCTTA
The DNA here is from genome assembly GCA_003317085.1 of Hucho hucho. Lineage (NCBI taxonomy): Eukaryota > Metazoa > Chordata > Actinopteri > Salmoniformes > Salmonidae > Hucho > Hucho hucho. Next base: position 123,670 of record QNTS01001383.1, read on the forward strand.
AAGACCGACCATGTCTAAGACTACATATCTAGATGTTCTGGCTTCTCTCTTCAGTTCCATGACAGGAAATTCATTAAAACCTCCAATAGCTTCAGGGAGTATAGACTCTGTCAGGGACACAGCTAGCTAGAGAAGTGAAAACGCACAGGACAAAAGAAAATGGCCAGAATTTCCACAATTTGCCTTTTAATCAAAAAGGCGGAAAAGAAAAGTTCAAAACATCTCATGTGGGTTTTAAAGCTAATTATGAGTGGAAAGTTGAAAATGTTGTAGATGGTGTAGTTCAAATGCACCTCTCCTCAGCTGGATCAAAGAGGGTATTGTGTGAGTGTGACCTTCGTTTCAGTATCGGCTCAAATTGAGGGGGTATGCGGTGGTATGAGGGGGTATGCCGTACCCCTTGTTAGAAAAAAAGGTCAAAAAGCGTACCCCTTGTTAGCTTAAATGTGAAAATTGGATCGCAATTATATTTAGCGATCTATAACGCCGCTTTACTCCGCAATGCTTTAGGCTAGAAACATGCTGTGCGACTCTGGTATCCTAGGATCGTCTCCGTAACGTTCACTGGAATTTTGGAAGTGTAACGCGCCATTTTGAGAGTGGAACATCAGCTATATCAAAGATAAGAATTTGACAGGAGACCGCATACGGAGCTGAGCAGGACGTGACTTTATTCTGGGTCAGGCAACCACCATCGCAATTAGTTCACGTGACAGAATGGAATTTATAGACACAGGTGTGACTCTGCCGATATCAATTGAGCTAATCACTTTCTGAAAAAGATGTTTAACTAAATTGATACTTGATGGTTCATATAAATTAAATGTTTATAACATATTTGATAGTGAAATAACATTTGTGGAAAATAGTCTACACTTTATTTTCCCTATATGAAATATATTAAATTATAATTAAATAGCCTACCCAAAAGATGTCATGAGTCATGTTACTTACACTACATCGAATTGCAGGAAATTTGCTTCAAAACAATTTTTAACGTATCTCAATGAACAATAATTAAAATAGGCCCAAATACAGGCTCCGGTCAGTATTTTAATCTCCAATCTTGACCAACTCACATTTCCCACACATCTGTTGAACTTATTTGGTCTTTCACAATAGCCTATGTAAGTCAGTGGCATGCCCCCAGACCGAACTAGTAATAAGTATACTGATGGTGAAGAATCTCTAAAGAACTAACACTAGAACACGAGAAGCATCATCAAAGATAGAATCAAATAATCACTAAGCAAGCCGTTGGCTCTATGCTTTGTTCACAGTAGCTGTGCGTATTTGAAGTGTGCAGTAAGCCTGTTGAATAAGAAGACCCCCCCTTCTCCCCTTGTTCGCTTCAATTTACTCCAACCAGGCTTTCCTCTGGGACGACTGCGATGAACCGCCTTGAACCGCTCATAAAGGCTTACCTCGCTCTGTACCAACAGAGATCAATGTTCAGACTCAATCCCAATTTATTACGTTCTTGCTTTTCTAAAGAGAAGAAAACAATGAGGTTCACTCGCTTTGGTTGAATGGAATCTTGAGGGATTCCATCAGGCGTAGATTCTAGAAGGGTGAGGAGTAAACGTGTTGGCGTGATGGTGGAGTTTTTGTGTAACTAGGCGCGCTAGGCTCCGATGTCATAGTGTGAGCATGGTTGTTAATACACATAAAGGAGAGGAAGGGCAAGATAGGGGCATTCTAATCCAGCTATGTCTTTTCACTCATCCTTTACTAACCACAAAACCCCCATTGAGATTGGAATCTCTCTATCTGACCTCTGATATGGTAACCCTGAAACTGTAAAGCACGTGTTACTATAGTCAAAGTGTATGAAAAGAGAAAACAGTACAACATAAAGAATGCATGCAATGACGTGACTTTTTAAAGGTATGAGAAGTGTCTAGCGAGAAGCCTTTTCCAGCAGTTACTGCTTGGCTATTACAGAGATTACATCAAGTCACGGTGGTAAAAAGCGAAGTGACTCCTAAATCTTAATCACAAAGTAAACCAGATAAGATTCACAACGTGTGCAGAGAGAGATCATGGTTAGTCCATGAACTTCTGGCCAACTCAACTAATAATTCATCTTCCCTCCCTCCATTCCAATAAATCCTAACTGTTTTGGCTGAAGTTTCGCATTTCACTTAGATTGACGTACTGTATTTTGCCATGGTATGTCCTTCATTACAACCTAAAAGCCCTGCCAGTTAAAAGCCTTTGCTTGGTAAATCATTCCAACTTCCATATATTCCAAGGTCTTCTAATCTTCCTGAGAGAGGACTATTGTCCACACTCCTTCTTCTGTTGTTTCAATCACAATCTATCTATCCAAATTGTCCTACAAATAGTCGCTGTATATCTGTTCATCTTACGAAACCCTATTGAATGGCACCAGAGCACCCTGTTCCAACCTTGGTGAGGTTGATGCATTAAGGACAGGATGACACACAATGCCACATAACAACACAGCAAACGCTGATACATTTCTAAACACTTCCCCAGAACAACGGTCCCTTGCTTTAAAAGGTGAAACAGCCAAGGAAGAGAATAGGATCCATAGACGTATGGATTTCCCACCCTGTAAGATCACCTGCAACAAGAAGCTAGAAGATCTATTGACGAGCGTTGAGATAATTGACATCCTTATACCAAAGGTTGCTTGGTGAAGCGGTGAGGGCTCCGGTTGTATCTTTGATACACACCGATCGTTAGAGACGGGGAACAAAGCCCACGCCTGGGCCTTATTGATCCGCTGTGTGTGTGTTGTGTGTGTGTGTGTGCACATGTTCCCCTGCTCTTCGATGGGAGAAGATGACAGATGCCGCATATAATAGATAAAGAGGCAGCGGCCGAGGGAGAAGAGCCGACATATAACGCACCGCATTGACGTTTGTCGCTAGTGAGGGTTTCGTCCAATCAAAGGAGGCCAAGGGATAATTACCTGGCTGGGTTTGTGTAATACGGGTAAGACTGGTGAGGGGATGGTAGGAGGAAGGGGGGGTCACGCCATTAGGCACTCCCCTGCTCCTATCGGAAGCAGTGGCTACTCTTTCATTCACTACGCTTGTTTACCACCCAGGTTATATGACATGGGGTCCTTAATCAGCACTGGGGCAGGTGTGTGTATGTGTGTGTGGCTTTTCTATCTCTTATCTTGAGAATTGGTCTTTATCAACACTGGGCTCTTTGTTCCTTCCCAGTGACTAAATAAACTACAGGGGTATTCTTTCTACTCAACTCAGCATCTAGATGCCTTTGAGAACATCCCTTTCCATTATCTATGATAAAGTATTTAAGACGGCATGGAGTCAGGCAGACAATACCAGCAAGGCAATGCTTTGTTTTATAGTTTAACTTTGTCTCAATACATTAGCCTATACAAAAGCTACAACATCATGCAGAAGAAACCACTCTGACATGACCGTCTTTTGAATTAGATACCATTTCCAATATGCCATGCTTATATGAACAATTATTTGTCGTTGATGTTTTTTAAGTCTGCTAGACGATTCCTTCACCTTTGTACTTATTATTTCTGCAAAAAGAAGTTGCATTAATGAAGAAGTGCTGTTCAGTGCAATCCAATTCCAAGGGTCGGAACGAGGGTACTTCCAGTCCAGAGAACTTGTAGTAAACCTAGTGCCTTGGTAAAAAAGGACAATGCATGGGCCTTTCATAACAATTTAAAATGTCAGTGAAAAAAGAGAGGAATGGAACAGATGACAATTACAAGGCCAACGAGGACAATGACAGCTGCTAAAGCTAGTTTACTCTCTCTCTCCCTCTCTGCTCTCTCTCGCTCTCTTTCTTTGCTCTCTTGGGAGAAGAAAAGACAAATCTCCAACATATGGAAGGACACCTCGAGGGAAGCAGATTTTGATGACTTCAATGAACCACTTTCTTTACCAAACACCTCCCTGCTTTGCAAAATCCTCTGAGTAACTCCTTGAACAAATGTGAAACTTCTCTCAGCCCTGCAACCATCACAATGGATTTGTCACACAGTGTTTGCAACAGATAACAGATTTATCAGTCTGACAAACTGATAAATGCATAATTAAGATACAAAAAGATAAGTGAATGTTTGGAACAAAATCAGCAGCAAAGTGACTATGACCTGGAAAACCGACGGTGGTTGTTCTTCGATAGAAGCTGAGAAAGGAATCGCGCTTATTGGAAACTGGCTAACAACCTGGCTACTTTGAAGGGTACCTACATAAGGACTTTGTAAGACATCCATATGACATAGCTAACACATTTATAAGAAGTAGATCAGCATTTATCTGTCAGAAAGCAGATCTGTGTCTGTATCAAGACCGGAGTGGGCCGAAAGAATCAAGGAAGTCTCGTCATGGCAACCAGTTATTATGATGCCGTTTGAAGTCTGGAAACATTGTCTGTTCTGTTGTTGTTGTTATCAGTACTGTAGTGTATTCTCATAGGAAAGGTTCTTTATAGTGTTGAAGTCTCCTCCTTCATTCTTTTTCTATTCCCACTACAGGCTCCTAAACAACTTCCCCAAAGTTCAATCAACAGCTCGCATGCACCGTGCTCCCGAAGAACACCCTCTACACACTCTCAGCACATTCCATAAAACCCCATCACAATGACCTTACAGTGGAGGCAGAGCTGACAGAACCAAGAACATCCCTGAAAGAAGTGGAGAAAAAACATGCCCCTTCTATTTTCTAACACTACACATTCAGCACTGGACATGTCTCCAGTGTAGCATCCATAAAGACTGTGTTTGAGTGCCTGCGTAGGTGCGCCTGTGTATATTTGTGAGTGTGTGTATTTGTGTGTATGTATCTCAGGGTTCCTTCGGGAGTTTGGGGAAGCAATTACACACTTGGCATGAAAAGAGAGTCTGGCAAAAACCCATCGGACAACAAAACCCACGGAGGAGCACGGCTTTAAATTAGTCTGTGCTTTTTATACAGCGCTCAAAGTTCTCCAGCCTCTCCATTCCATCCTCTCAGAGCACACACTGTGCCTATTGAGCTGCATATTTGTTCTTCCTCAAGTCATTAAATGTTTCCGTTCCCTGAAACTTTAAATCAATGACTCACTACACTTAAGAACATGACAGTTAAGCCTTCTGACTGATTAGTAGGCCAAACCCGATTGCAGAAGTTTTTTTTCTCCCTCTGCAAATGTGGTTGTTTTTGAGGAGGGTATAATGTGTCTCTCATCCTCATCTCATAATTGGAAATGTATGTTAAAACAGAACAGATCCTAAGCATATTTGTGGGTAGACGATGGGGTTCTTCCAGTAGTAATGGACACACGTAGCCTTCTACTTTAACTGTCACTCTAATGCTCTGAGGGTAGAACCAACACGTTGTGAATGCAATTTGACATAGATTACCCTCAAGTGTCTTGGTGTATGTCTGTCTATTTTCTTCATACAGTCTTTTAGTTATTGGGGCCTTCTTGCTGTAATCATGTCGGAGTGTGGTGTCAGGGGAATGTCTCTCTGAGTGCAATGTTTAAATATGATAGGAAAACGAAATGTAAGAGCTCATAAAGGTTTTGTTTCACAAGCTGGCTCCTCCCTCCTCCCTTTCTCCCCTCCTCTCCTCTCCCTGCCTTCTCCTCCCTCTCTCCCCGCTTCCAGCCAGATCGTACAGTACAGGACATTAAAGGTGTCCTCTACTCCAGTTCATAATGGAACCGGGAATCCACTCCCCGACTCTGAGATGAAAGCGGCTGGAGTTCTCCTGAACCCTGGGACCCTCTCTCTCGTTTGTGACATTCTACACTCGCCCGTTCTGAGGTCAGGATATGAATATTCTATTGGCAGTCGGCGCACTGATTGGAAGCACAGCGATGGTTTGGTTTCAAGAGGGATCATTAGTATGGCGTACCACAACTCCCGCTTTGCCCCGGGGCCGACACCAACTGTCAATAGACAGGAGGAGACGGAGGAGAGCCGACTTAATTTCTCTCACAGAACATGGAGGATGGTCCTGTAGCTCACTAGTTACTGTGACTAGGTTGTAGAGGGCCACTCCAACTATACTGTCCCCATGCATTCACAGTGCTCAGTGTAGAATGATATTCACATCCTTATATTGTATGTATGGGTAGATTTCCTTGTGACCTTCCAGTAGTCCAACTGCTTATGATCGACCAGCAGTGGTCTGTGGTTATTTGTAGTTTAGGTAAAAGGATAATGGCATTGTAGTCCCCAGGCTTTTTAATGCAGTGTTGGTTTCAATTTCTCTACTTCACAATTTATTTAAGTAATAAGGCCAGAGGAGGTGTGGTATATGGCCAATATACCACGGCTAAGGACTGTTCATACGCACGACGCAACGCAGAGTGCCTGGACACAGCCCTTAGACGTGGTATATTGGCAATATACCACAAACCCCCGAGGTGCCTTATTGCTATTATAAACTGGTTTCCAACATAATTAGAGCAGTAAAAATAAATGTTTTCATACCCGTGGTATACGGTCTCATATACCACGGCTGTCAGCCAATCAGCATTTAGGGCGTGAACCACCCAGTTTATAATTATATTTATACCATGGCATTGTTGAATACTTGTTTCTGATTGGCTTGAAGGGCATTCTAGAGCATGCATTATTTCCCTATAACACACAGTATATTTGCAAGGTAGAATTCAATGGCTTTAGTTCATTCTTTCATGTTCTATGTTTGGGCTGCTTTTGAAAGCAAAAGTCGAATTGAAAACATGACTGGCATTTGATTATCATAATGGCAAGCTAGCAAGTCTGTTTGTTATCACGGCAACTACTGTAGCTATCTAGTAAACTTGCTAGCTACTTCAGTGGATGTTGAACACATTTCTAGCCAATTATAGCCATGTGATGAAAGGGATAATCAACTTGGGCTTCTATGCATTCTACAGAACATAATGCAACTCCGTGGAAGGTCACCTTCAATGTCATTCATTATTTTCCATAGAACGCATACATAGCCCTTCGTTGAATATCCCTTACAAAGTGTCCTCCTGCCCATTACCATCGGAACATTCTACTAGTGTTTGAAAAGCAACAACATACCTAAAGTTTACCTTGAGTGAAAGTCGAGCAGCTACAGCTGTGTGCGTGTGTGTGTGTGTTTGTGTGTGTGTACGAGTGTTCCTGTGTGTGTGTGTACATCACTGATGTTATTTATTCTACCTCTGTGACTGGTGGGAGGACTGGGACCAGTTAAGCCATGCCACATCCTCCTACTGCAGAGACAGCGTATCACTATGGCTTATCATTATCACTGACACTAGGTCCTTTAGCACCAGGAGCTTTCTGACTGCAATCCTTTAGGGGTTTAAGTGGACTTGACTCTGTCCTATGGCGAGCAGGTTGCACGCTGTCACTGTCACTGCAGCTAAGGAGGGAGAGGGGAAGGTCATCTGTGTGGCACAACAGATTATGGGTTGTTAAGAAACAACTCCAGCCTCTACCTATTGGTTCACGTCAGATAGAGTGACTGAAAAACACCCACTCACAAAGCCTCAACCCACAGCACAGATTTAAAACATGGATATTGGGGAGGCAGAGACTGCAAATATTAAAACCAATACTTGCAGTTCAGTCAGACAGACAGAAAATAGAAAGTGAACATGATTAGGAGCAAAACAACAGTTAAGGGCAGTAAACCAACAGTAAATAGTCTGTTGTTTTGTCTAGCAAACGTATCAGTACGAGTCAGAGGAACAGGCAGAAAGTTGGGTTATGAAAGCTGCTGAGACATGATTATAGCAATGAATTAAGACAAACCACAAACACAAAACCTGTGAGTCACAAACAGAATTGAAGTGTAGTCTAACACAACAATAAAGCTGTAAGGAGCTACTGCTTGTACAATAGGCCTGTTATCACGGATGAGACAGGTTACTTCTCACAAAACGAAAGAAAAAGAAAAAGGGATGTTTTGGGGAGGTATGACGGTTGTTCCTGTTTTTCTTAAACTTACATCCCACCAACAAGAGAAAAAGAAGATGCCTTTTCTCCCAAACGAGAGGAAAAAGAAGGGGTGTTTGGGGATTTATGACGGATGTGCCTACTGTCCTCCTTAAACAATGCCTTCATTATCCTCCTGGTCCGCTGCTTCACTCAGACAGAGAACAGATGGAAGTAGGACAAATAGAAGTCAGGAGAAGAGGGAGAGATGAATGAGAGGGGGGGGGAGAAAGTGATAGAGATGCAAACCTTCCTCAGAAAAAAATAATTCCATGTGGAAGATGTGAAAAGATTTGTAAAAAGTGATTTTTTAAACACGTTCCTATCAGTAGGGGAAGCAGCTATGGAGCGGGCCTGAATCATCAAAGCATGTGGCTAGTGCCAAAGAGCCTTGACCTTTTTAACATCGTCCAAATATTCTGGGAGAGACTTTGAGCACGGAATACCCATATGTCTTCCTGCCCCGCTCCGCACCGGCTGGCTGGCTGGGGAAACAAAAAGACGTGACACACATTTGGAAAAAGCTGTTTCTACATAGATAATAGTGGGAAATCTACCATCAACCTCTAAAAGTCAGTGAGGATTTCAGAGTAAAGAGCAGGACTTCTAACCTTTGTATAAGGGCGGTTCAAGTATAATTAAGGAAGGATATAAGTAAAACGTTGTACTGAGGGAATTCAACTAATTATACATTCTCCTCAGGACTGAGAGTTGGAGTGTAAGACAATCTACTACAGGGATGCAGCCAATGATCTGAACTCATTAGTTCAATACGAAGCGCTCATTTTTGTTTTCCATTGCAAAACATTTTGCCACAGTATGTACATGGACCCAAACCTTCTTAGAAAGACATTATAGAAAGATCGGAAAACGCTCCAATAAGAAACTCTCCTTTGAGGTTTTTCTAAAGTGTTCCCTTATATACACGACCCTGTATTAAGTCCTTCCAAACCATTCCTAGGGTTGTTCAGATAATAACCGTACCTCTAGGTACACCTACCTGTATACCATTAAGCATAACTAAGCATAACCTCTGTAATATGCAATTCCATAACTGTGAAGTGAAGCCGTAACAAGAAACCAAAGAAACCATTTAATTAATTCAGCTCGTTCAATGGTCTCAGCAGCAGAATATATAACTGTAGCTTTATCCGAGCCCAGGAATGATTCATATCTCTCAGATAAAATAAGATCATTTCATTAAAGTAACTGTCACTGGTCTGAGTTGGTTGTTTGTCTTGACTGTACTCAAATAAATCATTAAACCAATAGGATTGGAAAGAGGAACGGAAGAGAAAAGACATCTCTGTCTTCCTTCCTCTGCTTCTTATTGTAATTTCCTGTGTGAAGCACCAGGGATGCATCCCTGCTATAAGACCCCCATGGCCCGGGCCTTAGTTTAAGCAGTAAGAAATTATGATTAATGAACAGGGATGGAGGGGAATATGGTCCTTTGGAGATTAAACCTGCAGTAGGAGGGGAGGTGAGAAAGTGTGTGCGTGTGTGAGAGAGACAGGGAGCGAGAGTGTGTTTCAGTGTGTGTTTGGTGTGTGTGTGAGAGAGACAGAGAGGGAGGGGGAGAGACTGTGTTTCAGTGTGTGTGTGCGTGTGTGAGAGAGACAGAGAGAGAGGGAGGGAGAGCGAGAGAGAGAGTGTTTCAGTGTGTGTGGTGTGTGTGTGAGAGAGACAGAGAGGGAGGGGGAGAGACTGTTTCAGTGTGTGTGTGTGTGCGTGTGTGAGAGAGACAGAGAGCGAGAGGGAGAGGCTGTGTTTCAGTGTGTGTGTGTGTGGTGTGTGTGCGTACTTCTGTGTGTTTCAACAGTGTCCTCACGTAGCTGCATACGAGCTTATACCACACAAAGAAATGTTTCTCCTCTATGCCGTTTCTCAACCGACTTCTCCTGCTCTCCGTTCCCTGATAAATCCCATCTAAATGAGATGGCAACGGTCCAGCATCATTAAGAGAAAAAATAGTGAAAAACTAACTTTCACTCCGTACTGGATTTCCACTTATATTTGCATTAATTTAATCTGTTTTTATTTGCTCTCCATAAAAGCCCATTGGTATTTGCAGAAAAAAAGCTAATTTCCATTTTAATTCATTCAGAATATCGCTTAAGTCCCCTGTTTTATTTAAAACTGGTTGCCTTGAGTTGTAAGCTCTGCATTGATTATAAGGCGATAGATGAGAGATGGATTGTGGAGTAGTAAGCTCCTCCATCCAGGCACCACAGCCCTTGACTAAGTGTTTGAAGAAGGCAGGGTGACAACACCAGCTGTCCTCCCTGCCTCTTAACAGGCTGATCCTCAGCACCCTGCAAACTAAGTGGAAAATGAGAGACACACCGAGTGTGAAGAGAGTGAGGAGAGACCATAGGGGGAGTCCAGGGGTGTGTGTGCATGTGTGTGTGTGCCTATTTTGATTTTATTATTGATTCTGGTTTTAAGCTACACTTTATGAACGTACAAACATTGCGTGACTGAGGTCACTTGAGTTCACTTGAACTCATTTACCAGGCGGGACTCTTTTTAGGCCCGAGGTACGGGACTTTTCTTGAGGAACCAGAGATCATTGTTTTGTGATGTTTTTATGTGTGTGATCAGTTGTGAATTTGTAATGTTTTAAGGCTATTATGAAAAGTGTATTTCCATACTGATTTTTACATGAGTCCTTAGTATTGGTGTAGACTTGACGGACCAGACGGGACTCATTCCCTCACGAACAAAAAGGTGAGATCAATATTTTCTCTGGTAGGCACGACCTACCTGGCACCCCTGACAAACAATAACCTCAAGTCAAAACCGTTACAACATGTGTATTCTCTCAGGGCCTCCTGTTGCTAATGAGTCGCATATCTCAGGTATGCCATAACACGCGTACATACAGTGCCTTCAGAAAGTATTCACACCCCTTGACTTTTTCCACATTGTGTTGTGTTACAGCCTGAATTTAAAATGGATTCAATTGAGATTTTGTGTCACTGGCCTACATACAGATAGGAAACCGCTCAGGGATTTCACTATGAGTGCCAATGGAGACTTTAAAACAGTTACGGAGTTTAATGGCTGTGATAGGAGAAAACTGGGGATGGATCAACAACATTATAGTTACTCCACAGTACTAACCTAAATGACAGAGTGAAAAGAAGGAAGCCTGTACAGAATAAAACATATTCTAAAACATGCATCCTGTTTGCAACAAGACACTAATGTAAAACTGCAAAAAATGTGGCAAAGAAATTAACTTTATGTCCTGAAAAAACAAGCGTTATGTTTGGGGCAAATCTAACACAACACGTCACTGAGTACCACTCTTCATACTTTCAAGCATAGTGGTGGCTGCATCATGTTATGTTTTTTTTTAATTTTATTTATTTAACTAGGCAAAGTCGGTTAAGAACAAATTCTTATTTACAATGATAGCCTACCCCGGCCAAACCCTAACCCGGATGACGCTGGGCCTATTGTGCACCGCTCTATGGGACTCCCAATCACAGCCGGTTGTGATACCTGGAATCGAACCAGGGTCTATAGTGACACCTCTAGCACTGAGATGCAGTGCCTTGGACCGCTGCGCCACTCGGGAGCCAATGCTTGTCACCAGCAAGGACTAGGGAGATTTTTTGGCATAAAAATAAACAGAATATAGCTACGCACAGGCAAAATCATTGAGGAAAACCTGGTTCAGTGTGCTTTCCAACAGACACTGGGAGACAAATTCCCCTTTCAGCAGGACAATAACCTAAAACACAAGGCCAAATATACACTGGAGATGCTTACCAAGATGACATTGAATGTTCCTGAGTGGCCTAGTTACAGTTTTGACTTAAATCGGCTTAAATTTATGTCAAGTCTTGGCTGTCTAGCGATGATCAACAACCGTCTTGAATTTTTTTTTAATAATAAATCTGCAAATATTGTACAATCCAGGTGTGCAAAGCTCTTAGAGACTTACCCAGAAAGACTCACAGCTGTAATCGCTGCCAACGGTGATTCTAACATGTACAGTTGAAGTCGGAAGTTTACATACACTTAGGTTGGAGTCATTAAAACTAGTTTTTCAACCACTCCAAATTTCTTGTTAACAAATTATAGTTTTGGCAAGTCGGTTAGGACATCTACTTTGTGCATGACACAAGTCATTTTCCCAACAATTGTTTACAGACAGATTATTTCACTTATAATTCACTGTATCACAATTCCGGTGGGTCAGAAGATTAAATACACTAAGTTGACTGTGCCTTTAAACAGCTTGGAAAATTCCAGAAAATTATGTCATGGCTTTAGAAGCTTCTGATAGGCTAATTGACATAATTTGAGTCAATTGGAGGTGTACCTGTGCATGTATTTCAAGGCCTACCTTCAAACTCAGTGCCTCTTTGCTTGACATCATGGGAAAATGAAAACCTCCACAAGTAGACCTCCACAAGTCTGGTTCATCCTTGGGAGCAATTTCCAAACGCCTGAAGGTACCAAATTCATCTGTACAAACAATAGTAAGCAAGTATAAACACCATGGGACCACAGAGCCGTCATACCGCTCAGGAAGGAGACCCGTTCTGTCTCCTAGAGATGAACGTACTTTGGTGCGAAAAGTGTAAATCAATCCCAGAACAACAGCAAAGGACCTTGTGAAGATGCTGGAGGAAACAGGTATAAAAGTATCTATATCCACAGTAAAAACGAGTCCTATATCGACATAACCTGAAAGGCCGCTCAGCAAGGAAGAAGCCACTGCTTCAAAACCGCCATAAAAAAGCCAGACTTCGGTTTGCAACTGCACAAAGATCGTACTTTTTTGAGAAATGTCCTCTGGTCTGATGAAACAAAAATAGAACTGTTTGGCCATAATGACCATCGTTATGTTTGGAGGAAAAAGCACAGGGGTGGAGGCATCATGTTGTGGTGGTGCTTTGCTGCAGGAGGGACTGCTGCACTTCACAAAATAGATGGCATCATGAGGTAGGAAAATTATGTGGATATATTGAAGCAACATCTCAAGACATCAGTCAAGAAGTTGAAGCTTGGTTGCACATGGGTCTTCCAAAAGGACAATGACCCCAAACATACTTCCAAAGTTGTAACAAAATGGCTTAAGGACAACAAAGTCAAGGTATTGGAGTGGCCATCACAAAGTCCTGACCTCAATCCTATAGAACATTTGTGGGCAGAACTGAAAAAGCACGTGCGAGCAAGGAGGCTTACAAACCTGACTCAGCTCTGTCAGGAGGAATGGGCCAGAATTTTTGTTAGGATTAAATGTCAGGAATTGTGAAAAACGGAGTTTAAATGTATATGGCTAAGGTGTATGTAAACTTCAGACTTTAAATGTATTGAATACTTATAGAAATTAGATATTTATGTATTTTATTTTCAATGAATTTGCAAAAATGAATTAAAAAACATGGTTTCACTTTGTCATTATGGGGTATTGTGTGTAGATGGGTCCAAAAAAAATCCATTGAATACATTTTGAATAAATGCACAACAAAATATAGAATAAGTCAAGGGGTATGAATACTTTCTGAAGGCACTGTAAATACACACACACAGACTGACACACACACACACACACACACACACAATGATCAGAAAATGTCTTAATCACTGCCAACAGCCTGTGGAGAGTCTTCTCCTTGCCAAGTCCCATCAACATCTGTTGAAATTCAATTACTTCACGAGAAAAAGCTGCACCCTTCTCTGATTTCCCCTTTTAATTTGAGCGCAAACTTTGAACCCCTGCATATCGACCAACCGGCCGCCATCCAAAAACAGGAAGGATTCAATATTAGCATGAAGGGCTGTCAAAAACAGTGCGGCATAAGCTAAATATTATAGAACAGCTGCCAAACAAATCCCCTGAGGAATCTGAGTAACGTGCCGATGGCGGCCGACTTTCATGGTGTTGCTGTCGCCGTAGGGACATCTCCATAACGCAGAGGTGACAGGGAGAGAAAGTGGGGCTGCATCTCCATTAGTAATGGGGGTCACATCTGGCTCCGTGCTGTAATCAAGCTCGTTTTATTGGGAGATTATTATATAATTAAAGCATAATCCAGCATGCCATGACACCAACAAGAGAGAGCCATTGAGAGAATGTTTTTCCCATCCGGAAAACGGTGGAGGATTCCATTTCTGGAATGACTGCATTACATGGACTAGAGATCTCACTCACTCACTCACACTCACACACTCACACACACACACACACACACACACACACACACACACACACACACACACACACACACACACACACACACACACACACACACACACACACACTCAAAACTGCTTGCGAAGACACAGAGGTAAACGCATAACTGAGAATGGGCACATGCTGCACAGTGAAACTGATCATGTTTTCTTCGGTTAAGCTTACTTTAAGAGGGAGAGCTAGGGACAGAGAGAGATAGGAGAAAGGGACAGAGAGAGAGGGACAGAGAGAGAGAGAGAGGACAAAGAGAGAGATGGAGAGAAGAGCACCCTTTCAAGTCCTGCTACTGAGCCTTGGAAAGGTATTTTCATGCCTTCTCCCCTCCATGCCTTTTGTTCCATTTCTTATTCTACCATTCCTGAGAAAACAAGCCCTGCTTCACATTGATTGTAGCACTGAGGAGTAGAAGAAGCTCCTTCTGGACGGGGCCTTGCTCTCTCTCTGCCTCTCTCTCCCTCTGCCTCTCTCTCTCTCTGCGACCTCGGCGATAGTGATTACATCGTGACAGAAAAGTGGTGAGTGTGTGTGGCTGCCTCACAGCCATGGGCTCCCTACCTCCATCCCTCCCTGCCTTCCTACCTCCATCCATCCATCCCTCCCTGCCTCCATCCATCCCTCCCTCCCTGCCTCCATCCATCCATCCCTCCCTACCTCCCTGCCTCCATCCCTCCCTGCCTCCATCCCTCCCTCCCTGCCTCCCACTCCAGTATCCTCCTCTACCAAGGCCTTTATATCTGTTACATCAACTACTGGTGCTCTTTGTGCCGCTGCCCAGTGGCAGCATGTCTACACTCTGGATCTCTGTCTGCGCCACAAATGGCACCCTATTCCCAGGGTCCTGGTCAAAAGTAGTGCATAATGCATTACTTCTGACCAGGGCCCTGGGAATAGGGTGCCATTTGGGATGCAATCACACTCTCTGTTGTGGGGCCTGAGGCCTGATCTACTAGTGCAAGTGCTTCTTTTTGCCACTATAAACTGCCATTGTTTCTGCTGCTGCTACAGCTGCTGTTGCTACCTACCTGTGTTGTGTTCTGGGGCCTTAGGCCTGATCTACTAATGCAAGCCACTATGAATTGCCATCGACTCTACAGTAGATGATGTTGCTACATACACAATGAAAAATGACATTCAAATCTCATTGTTGAACTTGGGCGGTGGGTGTTTCATCAATTCAAGTAAACTCCTCTGTCGATGAGTCACCGCAATTATCCTTGTCGTCCCGGCGCAGTGGGAAAACAAAACCCTTCAAGGTCTGTTTAAGAACAATCACCGTGCCTAATTGAATATGTCAAGACTGAGTGATGGGCCATGTTAAATAAATATATAACTGACTGGAAGGGAAAACAGAACACGGTAATGAACGACAGACAATGTCAGAGAAGCACCAGGCAGTATTTAATGTCAGGGGATGTTGTCGTTTGTGCATAACGTGTCACTGAATTGGAGCCATTTATCAATGAATGGGAGGGGTTTTCGCAGGTGGATTCTTCTTGGGTTTCTTCTCTAAGTTTGGTAAACTAAAAGTGATGTCATTTTTTTTAACAAAGTTTACTTCTTGGGTATTCTACATATTGTAGCTATACTATTTATTATACATTCAATGTATTCGTATGATAAGACTCCAGACAATTGGTTTAGGTCACCGTCAGAGCCTTGCTTCTGCTCCCTTTTTGCTGTGCAGAGGATTAAAGACAAATATTGCCAAATAAAGAATAGCAATCTTGTAAAGCAGAATTTCCTTATTCATCAGAACCAGAATGTGTGCCCAGGGGAGAGGCTCTATATTGCATTATTTCCATGCCTACAGAACGAATGGCTGCTCAGAGTCCTAAAGGTGCCATACCATCTCTCTCTTCTGTCTCGCTCCCTCTGGGGTATAGTAAAACAGTAGCTAAGCAAATTCAGATCCCATCAGCTCTGGGCTCCAGATAAAATCACGGTGACTATGCTGTTTTATGGCTCTTGGAATTGCTGTGACATTTACTATCGCTTGGCTTCTTCCTCAAAATGAAAGCTATCCTTTGAGCAAGATGTGCCTTTATTTTACTCTCTCCATCTCTCTCTCTCTCTCTCTCCCTGCCGGCCACCCTCCCTCCCTTGTCACTCTACCTGGTATGGGATTGTTTAAAACAAGAGAGAGAGAGAAAAAGAGAGACATCCCCATTGGGGTTTGTGCTCACATCTCTGACTAGGACTCATGCCACTGAGAACAGAGAGAGGAACAGAGAGGGGACAGAGAGAGGAACAGAGAGAGGAATAGGGAGAGGAATAGATAGAACAACAGAGAGAGGAACAGAGAGAACAACAGAGAGAACAACAGAGAGGAAAAGAGAGAAGAACAGAGAGCAGAACAGAGAGAGGAACAGAGAGAGGAACAGCGAGAAGAACAGAGAGAAGAACAGAGAGAGGAACAGAGAGAAAGGGAATTGTTCTGAGAAGGAATGAGATTCTGTAACTAATATGATGTATATATAGGTAAAGCAGGGGAGACACCAGGTCCTTAGTGACTGGTCGTTAATTGCTTATGAGACTCCCCGATGCCGGTTACTGTAGAATGGATCCCGGCCAGGACAAATGTGGAAAGCGTGTTGCGGGAAATCTCCCTGTTCCTCCTGCCGAGTGTAATCATGGGTGTTAGAGGGTCTCGGTCTCCTAACGCATCGCTGCCAATATCAAACCCCACAACCAGATTGAAACACAGGGGACGGAGCCGTGAAGGTCAGACACAAGCCGGGAGTCAGGCACCCAGAGGCATTAGTAAGCTGAAGTAAATAGAAGAGATTTAGCTGAGACGAGGACAGGAAGCAGTGGCCGTATAATCTCAAGGCTGGTGAGACAAGATGAGCACCAGAACTGGTCATTTAGCTGGAAGTAGGAGAGGAGACTTGGTGTAATGTGTCATTTCACATTTAGCTGGTGGATGTATGAGATATGCGACAGTGATGGAAAGGGACTGGGGAGAAAACAGAGGTAATGTCAACCTTAATGCTTGAAGTGAACCCAGTTATCACAGAGACCGGGGGAACATGAGAGAGTTATTCACGCAGCAATGGGAGCTAAAGAGAAAATAATATTTGATAAACCTTTTTCTCAAAGTTTCTCATTGGTCCTAGGAGATCATATCATCCCAAAGCCCCCTAATACTGTGCATACAAACTAGTAAATAGCTGATCTCTCTCTGTACCAGCAAATACACCCACTCACTACTTGTCAACAGTCAAAGCTCTCTTTATCCCTGGGAAATATTACTCTGAGTCGCTGCTCAATAAGACTGTACAGTAGGACCATGCCTTGATTCCATTGTTAGAAAAGGAAATATTTATTTAAGTCGTTGCGCAAGACTATCTATGATCACACATTGATTTCATGGTTATATATAACTCAGACCATAACACAACCAACCGCCACAACTTTTCAATCACAACCCATAGTGTGGAGGGCCTAAAGCACCCAGGTTATGAACAGCAGCAGAGGGGCTGGGCAGTAGTAGTGCTGTCAGGGCAGATTTATGACAGGT
>QNTS01001383.1:141442-157490 GCA_003317085.1 Hucho hucho
CTCTCTCTCTCTCTCTCTCTCTCTCTCTCTCTCTCTCCCGCCCCCCTTCTCTCTCTCTCCCGCCCCCCTTCTCTCTCTCTTCCGCCCCCCTTCTCTCTGTCTCTGGTCTTACAGATTAGGACAGGGTACATCCTGTAAGGGTACATCCAAGGTCACACCACCAGGGTTGTTAAGGGCAGTCTTTCCCACTTGGCCACCTCTTAATGCTATACCCGAGACACTGTTGACAGACACCATTGGGAATACAGTAAGTACTACAGACCTTATACAGAATGCTGGCAGGATATATACAGTATTGCGTCAATACAACTTAATATGATTGACCATTGTGTGCTTATATGAAACTTTTCTCCGTGCAGCTTAATAATAATAACATTTGACCCTGCCATGCCAGGCACAACCAAGCCTTATCATTCAAATCATTACGGCCTTGAATTCAATACAAGTAAATGGTGCTGCTGCTGCCTTGAAGTCATTTTCTAACTCCTGCCCACAGGAGAGGAAGGAAATAATCATTTGCTGTAGTTCTCTCGCTCGGCTCGCAGTGGGGACGGACTTTGCCATAGGTTGAAATCCAACAGAAGTGCTGTCCCCAAATAAATTGGCTTCTATTAATAAGGTAGTATGCCATTAACTGCGCTGCTGTGTGCTGTTCAGTCTGGACATGAGTGATTTACCCTGTCATGATGTCATTATGCAAGGTTAGCAGACCGAGACCTTCTGTCTTACTCTTACTCTTCTGTGTGGAAGAGTAAGAGTTTCAGACACACCTACTAATTTCTTTCTTTTTACTATTTTCTACATTGTAGAATAATAGTGAAGGCATCAAAGCTATGAAATAACACATATGGAATCATGTAGTAACCAAAAAAGTGTTCAACATATCAAAATATATTCTGTATTTGAGATTCTTCAAAGTAGCCACCCTTTGCCTTGATGACAGCTTTGCACACTCTTGGCATTCTCTCAACCGGCTTCATGAGGTAGTCACCTGGAATGCTTTTCAAACAGTCTTGAAGGAGTTCCCACATATGCTGAGCACTTGTTGGCTGCTTTTCCTTCACTCTGCGGTCCAACTCATCCTAAACCATCTCAATTGGGCTGAGGTTGGGTGATTGTGGAGGCCAGGTCATCTGATGCAGCACTCCATCACTCTCCATCTTGGTCAAATAGCCCTTACACAGCCTGGAGGTGTGTTGGGTCATTGTCCTGTTGAAAAACAAATTATAGTCCCACTGAGCGCAAATTAGATGGGTTGGCGTATCACTGCAGAATGCTGTGGTAGCCATGCTGTTTAAGTGTGCCTTGAATTCTAAATAAATCACGACAGCAAAACACCCCTACTCTGCGTCTCACAAAGACACGGCAGTTGGAACCAACAATATCAAATTTGGACTCATCAGACCAAAGGACAGATTTCCACTGGTCTAATGTCCAAAAGGGAGGCAGGGAGGGATGGAGGCAGGGATGGATGGAGGTAGGGATTGGCCAAAGCAAGTCTCTTCTTCTTATTGGTGTCCTTTAGTAGTGTTTTTTTGCAGCAATTTGACAATGAAGGCCTGATTCCCGCAGTCTCCTCTGAACAGTTGATGTTGAGATGTGTCTGTTACTTGAACTCTGTGAAGCATTTATTTGGGCTACCATTTCTAAGGCTGGTAACTCTAATGAACTTATCCTGTTCAGCAGAGGTAACTCTGGGTCTTCCTTTCCTGTGGCGGTCCTCATGAGAGCCAGTTTCATCATAGCGCTTGATGGTTATTGCGACTGCACTTTCACAGTTCTTGACATTTTCTGGATTGACTGACCTTCATGTCTTAAAGTAATGATGGACTGTCATTTATCTTTGCTTATTTGAGCTATTCTTTCCATAATATGGACTTGGTCTTTTACCAAATAGGGATATCTTCTGTATACCAACCCTACCTTGTCACAACACAACTGGTTGGCTCAAACGCATTAAGAAGGAAAGAAATTCCACAAATTAACTTTTAACAAGGCACACCTGTTCATTGAAATGCATTCCAGGTGACTACCTCATGAAGCTGGTTGAGAGAATGCCAAGCGTGTGCAAAGCTGTCATTAAGGCAAAGGGTGGCTACTTTGAAGAATCTCAAATGTAAAATATATTTGGATTTGTTTAACACTTTTTTGGTTACTACATGATTCCATATGTGTTATTTCATAGTTTTGATGTCTTCACTGTAGAAAATAGTAAAAATAAAGAAAAACCCTGGAATAAGTAGGTGTGTCTAAACTTTTGACTGGTACTGTATATACTGCAAAATGTATCAATATGGATAAAGCCATGGAGCTGAGAGGAGGTAACACTAGTCTCCTGTTTTCTACAAGTCCATTCACATGGGGGATGTACCTAGTCATTTAGATATGTGCACCACGTCATTTCTCTCTCTCTCTCGCTCTGCTGTGTGTGAATCTTGCTAACTGTCACTCAAATGGCGAGGGGCTGAAGCCCATTGGCTAGAACTTTAATTGCTAGGGGGGAAATTGTGGAATTTAGGGAAAATGCACCGCACAGCTTTAAGTAAACAGTCGCTTTCAAACTATGGATTTTGTGGCTAATTGAGTTAAGACAGTAATACTGCTCATAGATGATGAATGTATCAACTACACATTGACACATCCAGCCCAAAGTGGGAGGTTTAAAAAATATGTAATAGCTTGTCTTAACGGATCAGACCCTTATTTTAAATTTTCACCTAAAATCCCAAATTGAACTGCCTGTTGCTCAGGACCTGAAGCAAGCATATGCATATTCTTGATACCATTTGAAAGGAAACACTTTAAAGTTTGTGGAAATGTGAAATTAATGTAGGAGAATATAACACATTAGATCTGGTAAAAGATAATACAGACACAGCAGGGGTTCAAACTGTAGAACCCAGTTCCTACATTTGAATATAAAAATTTATTTTATCAAACAAAACTATGCTACATTTTATCTCTGGGACCCTCAGGATGACAAATCAGAGCGCGATTACTGAATGTAAGTACATTATTTACCTTCAGAAGTGAATGTATCAAACCAGTTGCCGTGATAAGTTTTTTGTTGTTGTGCACTCTCTTCAAACAATAGCATGGTCTTTTTTCACTGTAATAGCTACTGTAAATTGGACACTTCAGTTAGATTAACAAGAATTTAAGCTTTCTGCCCATATAAGACATGTCTATGTCCTGGAAAGTTGGCTGTGACTTACATCATTCTAGTCACATTAGCGCACGTTAGCAACAACCGTCCCGGTATAGGGACACCGATCTCGTAGTGGCAGTGGTAGACAACACAATGACAGCTAAAAATGCCACCCATCTCTTCCCCTGAACCTACAGTCAGTTCTACCATTACATTATAGTTAATTGTTTAGTTTAATTAATAGCACAATTGTTCATACTCATAGGCCATAATGCAGAATGGAGAAAATAGATGAAACAGCACACAGTTCAGACTGACGTATCATTAAGAAAATCCGTGCTTTTATGGGCAAATAATGAAATAATGAAACAGTAAAGCCAACTCAAAGCCTATACTCAAGCTACATTCAACTTTGTAAGAGAGATGATGGGATGCAAACCATATGCACACTTCATAGAAAAGCCCATGAAAAACATCAGGGAACTGCAACACTATCTTAGAAAAATCTAGAACATTCAATCAAATATTAATGGAGTTGTGTGATTAAGGTGGAGAAATGTTTACTTTCCTTATTAAGTATAAACACATACTCCGTCTGGTCTTGGAGGATACATGTAGACATAGACGCGCACACACACACACACACACACACACACACACACACACACACACACACACACACACACACACACACACACACACACACACACACACACACACACACACACAGTCTCATTTCATGGTAGGTAACGCAACAGCTCATGTTGAACTGACACTGAAGGCGGGCAGGTAGGCCGTCTGCTTCAAAGAGGCTAGACAAACCATCTGCAATCAATCTATTAGCATTACCAAGACTGGTCTTTTCACAAATTACATGACATGGAAAAATGGACTGCTGAAAGTGTATTGCCTTGCATGATTGACATGCGGGTAGTTGGACATACTGTATAATTTTGCATAAACCCCTCCAGGTAGAATTTTGATATTCAAGGTCTCAAGGTATCAATTTCATGAATCACGGGTCCTTCCCCCCCACTGCAAAGAATAAAAAACACACTAAATAAACAGGAAAATTATTTTTCTATGATTAAGGGTACAATATTTCAAGATTTTTCCACAGCAGGGTGGCAACCCACGTACTGCAAGGTACAGCATATGTTGATTAACTAAACAAAAGGCAAGATGATAAATCAAGAGTAATCACTACCTGGGTGATTCTGAACCTCACTGTGCAGCTCTCTAATCACCGGAGTGGCAAGCCATTACAGACGGAGAAAGAGGTTTTTGTTGTTGAGCGTTTACAGAGGGAGAAGGACGATGAGGTTGTCTGACCTCAAACAACCAAGGTTACGAAACAGAGTATTTAAGGAAAACATTTTTGCTGTAAAATCTATCTGTGAATAGAACCCATCTGATATGGCTGGTATTAAGGTCAACAAGTCAACATGTACTTTTGAGAATGTTGAATTTCTCCCTCTTTCTCAGACTATTTCTCTCTCTCCCTCTCCTTCGCTTCCTCCCCCTCCATCTAAGCTTATTTCACGCACAAACATGTGAATTCTCACCAGCCACACAAAAAGCCGAGCTCTTAAATAATACAGTGCCATCCAAATTGAATCAACTACACTTCCTCCTAAGCCCGGCCAAGAGAAGATGACCAGACAAGACAAGCAGAATACATTTAGTGTGAATCTCAAATGGCACCCTATTGGCCCAAACACTCTTAGAAGAAAAGGTGTTATCTAGAACCTAAAAGGGTTCTTCAGCTGTCCCAAAATAAATACTCAGTTACGTAACCTTGGTTGTTTGAGGTCAGACAACCCCTTTGAAGAACCATTTTTGGTTCCAGGTAGAACTGTCACGTTGGTAACAATGATTCGGGAGACGGGCGCAGGAATGCGTAATAGTTTGAAGGGCACATATATATACAAATACAATCAGTGGGAATAGGGGCCAGGTGTGCACAATGAAAGTTCCCGGAGGGATCAGTGACAAGAACCCTCTTCGGTTCCTGTAGAACAGAGGGTTCTACAGGGAACCACAAAACGGTTCTTCCTGGAACCAATGATGACAGGTGAAGAACCCTTTTGGAACCCTTTTTTTCAAGTGTATAACTCTCGTAAAAAGTAGTGCACTATATAGGGAAGAGGGTGCCATTAGGGATGCAGCATATATTTTCTCTGGCGAAGCCGTTCATTGTGCCATCCACTGCACTTTATCCTCTTGTGAAGCCTGATTCATTACGACACTAGATTACATGGGGTAGGAGATCGCATCACATCTCCAGGATGGATCACGCCACAATGCTGCAGGCCAGGAGCAAACAGATACAGTAGGACACCATGCTGAAATAAGATGGTCTGATAATGAAGTGATTAATGCATTGCGCTTGAGCGAGCACACACACACGTATGCATTACCCCATCCAGTCGTACTTTAAGCTCTGTGATGACACATTTGCAAACTCGTGGCTAAGAAAGGAGTTATACTGCTGTAAATGTCATTTACAGAAAGAACTTCAGAAAACACGGTTCCCTAATCGATACCACGACTGGCAGTGAGTGATCATGGATCGATTCCTATATCTAGCTATGTGTCAGTCAAGAAGTCTGATGAGAGTTGTGTGCATAGAGATGTCTCTGTTGTTGTGTGTGCGTGTGTGTGTGTGTGTTAGCCTATTAATACAAAGCCATGCACCGCTTGCTGTTCGTCTATGAACAGGTTAACACAGCAGTGTAATCAGCACAGGCAGATTAGTGTTACCATCAAATACCTCTGAGGGGTCATTGTGGCTTGAAAGGGATTACCGTCCTGAGATTAACAGCTGATGCATCTGGATCCTAACAATTTGCTTGACTTGGCTAATTAAAAGTGGAGTGTGTGTGATGCTGCAAAAAGCTGGTGAGGTCAGTCAAAGGCATATTCCCCCTGCTTTCCTGCTCTCCCTTCAGATTAATCACCCTTCTATCAGACAGGCCGCACTTTGAAGCCAATCATTAATTATACACGGACAAATAGTCAACTCCAGCCCCTCCCCGGGAGCCTGTGTATCCCTTTAATTACTTTCTGTAATCAAAGACAGCTTTTTTCCCTTTTTCTCCAGACAGACAGGATGAGGATGACATCTGTCATTCAGGGAGATGGACAGAGAAATTACAGAGAGGCGCACAGAGACAATTACGGGGTTGGCGTTGGATCGCTGCCTCTGATTATAGGGGGATGGAAAAGAGAAAGGGAGAAAGAGAGAGAGACATTGTTATAACACTGTACATAGCAATAATAGGACATTTGGAACTTTTGTGAGTGTAATGTTAACTGTACCTTTTTTATTGTTTATTATCTATTTCACTTGCTTTGGCAATGTAAACATACAGTATGTTTCTCATGCCAATAAATCCCTTTGAATTGAAATGAGAGAGAGGGGAAAGGGAGCGAGAGATAGCGAGGGAGGGAGGGAGAGAGAGAGAAAGAGAGGGAGAAAAAGAGAGAGAGGAAAGCAATGGAGACTTCTCTGTGGTGAGACATGGAGAGGAGGTATATAGCCCTCCCATTGTCTAAGTGCCTCTACAGTAATAACACTAAAATGGCACAAATTTTCCTGTTCAGACATCAAAAAGAAAAGAGGAAAAAGGAACAGGAAAAAAGTCACTCTCGTCTGTCACTTTTTCACTGTCTGGAAAAGCTTTAAAGTCTGATCCGGCACCATTAAGAGACGCTGAGGAAAGGTTTTAAGTGAGCGAAGCCAGAGACGTCCGCGGTGACAAAAGCTTTAAATGCTGAGCAGAACTCTATGGGCACAGCGAGGTTCAATTAAGACACAGATCTCAGCGGAGGCACTTCTTCCACGTCATGGGCTGCCTCCCAAATGGTACCCTATTGCCTTTACAGCACACTACGTCTGACCAGCTCTGGTCAACAGTAGTGCAGTACGAAGGGAATAGGGTGCCATTTGGGAGGCAACCTAAGAAACTTTAACTTTCAACGCCAGCCAGGCAGACGCTTTGAGAGAAACACAGACAAAACAACAACTCTTGCTGTTTCCCCCGTGCTCGCCACAAGATGCTTGTTTGATTCGATGACAGTTTTTACACCCCCTGAAGCGATAAAGCGTGGATGATGTCACTCGTCAATCCATCAGCATTGAGAACGGGAACCAAGGGAGGGGCCAGTGATGCATTTAGTAAACATTCTCATTCATAAGGGCTTTCATTAAAACTATGAGGATGAAACCTAAGTGAGATGGGTTTTTTCGGGTTCCATCCAATCTCTCGAAGTCTCGACTACAAAGTCTTTAACTATATTCCCTGACTCCCTTTCATTTTATAATCAGATATAATGTATTACAGATCCTCCTTGAAACCTAGATCATTAGATCAAAGAGACTAAAGTCTCCCCCACTGCCCTCTTCTACAAAAAAGGGTTTATGTTGCCTTTTTCATAACGTCTTCCTCTTCTCCACGCCCGACCTCGCCCGTTGTCTGGTACTGATGTGGGACGGCCATTAATCAAGGAGCCTCCTCCGTGTGGCGCAATGATCTTCTCCCACTGGCCGGGGGAGGGATGGAGGAAGAAAGTCAAGGACACCACAGATTGATCCCTAGGCCCCTGTTCCGTTTCACTCCAGTGTCCAGGGTGTTTACAGCGTCCCTCTAAACGCCTGACCAGCAACCAGCTGGATCCTCCGAGGCTCCAGTGCTAGGGGCGACCACATCCCACCCTCATCCACTCCATGGGGGATATGGACAGTTACGGTTATACCTCCATAATTAATAATGAATCTGGCTTAATTAGCCGGGTTAATCAACTGCCCCTCTCTCTCCCTTCTCAGAGCCCGGAGGGTGATGATGAGGGGACAATGGAGGAGACGAGAGAAAAGAAGGAGGATGTTTAGACCTCTTTCAGACGACACTGAGGACTGGTAATGTCATAACTTCATTGGGAATGAGGACAGATCCGGCATCTCTATAAGTTTTTGTCTGTTCGAATCAAGCTGTGTGTGTGTTTGTATCAAGCTGCGTCCTGAGATATGCCAACAGCTTTCTTGTTGCAATGATTATACAGGACACAGCATTTGCTGTCAGATACGTTAACATACACACAAACACATGACTAAACTAGATTGGGATGGATTCTCTTAATACTTGTTTGTTTATTCATTTATGCGTTTTCATCCCCATCACAACAAGGTTTGTTTATCTATGTGGAATTCAGTGACAACCTTTGATCGCTACGTCTTTGAGAAGAATAAGAATATAATTTGTGTGCCACATCGTATGCTTGCTTTGCCCTTCTTAATCTGTTTCATGGCATTTTGCTTTCTAAATTCTTCTAAAACTATTTTGTTCGTTGATACATAGTTATCATGAGTTGAGAATGCACGTATCATAAACTTTGCAAAACTAAAATAGTACCCTAAAATTGATTCATAAACTGATTCCTAAATCATATTTAATTGTATTATCGCCTTGAGTTGTTTAAATCATTTGACTCATAATAAGCATAACCACATGTATATCAAAACATACTTCCTATAGGCTTCGCCACACTTAGCCCAAAGCCAACACAGCATGCTGAAATAACTTCAGAACAAATGTGGAAATAAATAATTCAACATGGGGACATACTCAAAACTGTGAGTCCAGCCCAACATCAGTGGGGCAACATTCAAACCACGTAGCAAACTCTGGGTTGTCCAGGTAGGCTCTCAGATCAGATCACCACGTTTTCAGAGGTGAGGAGAGAAGTAAACAAGAGCTCAAAGTAAAGACAGATATGGAGAGAGAGAGAGAGAGAGAGAGAGAGAGAGAGAGAGAGAGAGAGAGAGAGAATTTGAAAGAGAAAAAGCGAGAGGGTAGCAGACTAGAGAGCTATACATATAGAAGCAGATTCCCTGCCATACCTGCCCTCCTTGCAGAACCCCTGCCTGCACCGTCTGCTTTTGAAGTGATGTCCACAGTAAGGTTCAGGTAGTAGTACAGCCAGGTGTGCTGCAACGTGATGCGATGATGCAACATCCGGGCAACAAGTCTTCATACAGACATCAGACAAGGATGTCATGGTCATTTGTTATCGGTCTGTTGCTCACTGTTTCCTCATGCCACAAGTCTTCATACAGACATCAGACAAGGATGTCATGGTCATTTGTTATCGGTCTGTTGCTCACTGTTTCCTCATGCCACAATTCTTCATGCATACAGTATGCATCTTAACAGATGCCGAATGATCAATATTACACAGTACAGGCCTAATCTCAGTGTGTATATTTAGCCTGACAGTATAGCACCATATAGCACCAGTTGGCCTGTGTTGTCAGGGCTGGACAAAAACACAAGGCCTTCTTGACCCTGAGATAAGACCAAGTAGGGAAGAGAATATGACAGATGGTCTCTGAAATTAGAAGGAAAGTGATCTCTCTCTCTCTCTCTAACTCTCTAACTAACTCGCAGCAAAGTGAGAGGGTGACAGAAACACACACCAGCACCAAACACACACACACACACAAAGGTTGATGGATCTCATGGCCAAAGGGGATTTACAGAGCTGTGTGTGTGCGGGGAGGGAGGGAGGGATCAGGCTGTGGATCAGTCCAGGCAGGTCTCTATTGATCTGATAGCATGGGTACGTCCCAAATAGCAAACTATTCCCTATTCAGTGCACTCATTTTAACCAGGGCCCATAGGTTAGTGCTCCTATATCCATAAGGGAGGGTGATATGTTCCCACCTGCAGTAAGACAGGATTTTGCCTGTTATATCTTGTTGTGTCCTACAGGTCAGAGCTTTGTGTTATGATATCCAACACCAGAGCTGTACTCTGTGACTGTCAAGGGTGTTGAGACAATGGTCTAAAATAGATATTCTCTCGCGATGAACAGAGAAACGTCTGACAGAGATATGACAGTGAGTCAGATTGATATCACTAACGAGGACTGGATTTTACAACCAGTGTGTCAAAGGAGACTTTTGAGAGGCTGTGCGTGTGTGTGCACGTGCATGGCTGGTGGATACCCGTCTATAGGATAATGATCTTGTGCACTGTTTATCCAACATGAATACAGACAATGGAAGAATCTACATTAGGAGTCAGAAGTTGTTCCCTGTAATGATTGTTAACATGTCCTGAGCTGTCAATCAAAAGTGTAAAATCAAATACTTCACAGATTGCCCGCCTGCTGTCCAGAATATTAATGGCAGGAGAACCACAGAAGTCTACTCCTGAATCCCAAATCAACTCCTAGTTCCTACCCCCTAGGCATTCTCAGTAGATCTGAGAGTATTGGCGCAATAGGGCTCAATCTTGCCCTCTGATAGGCCAGGTGGAAATGTTGAAATATTGTGCCAACAATTCTCCACAAGTGGAATAGAGCCTCGGGGTTGAGTTGGGATTCAGGATAAAAGTGAAGAAAATGAAGCGGTGAGAGCAGTCTTGTGGTAGTTAGGGAACAGAATGGCCTCAGTGAATTCCAGGTTAGCGTTTCCTCTACATGCCTCTACTATCGGAGTCTGATGGTGAGACAGTTAACTACATGCATTTTTAGACGGCTGAAGATAACAAGGTGTCTAATTGCAGACACATCCAAATCACTAACCGATTACTTGCGGTAATAGTGATTATGCGAACCGGCTGTAATGGCGGATCTCTTATGGTGTTTTCAGTTGTGTCATGTGCAATGATGTACAGTGGTGTTACGGTGTTATGTCACCTCTTGAAATTGCGTGCCTGAAGGACATGAAAGGATTGTTGAGGTAATGGAATGCTATCACAAGGTATTAATTATTGACCTGTGATAATGTAAGCACAGCTAATAATTGTTGAGGTAAAATATTCCTGTGCAGACTCTCATTTTGAAAAGCAAACAGACAGATCACCTAGTCTATCTTCACTGATTAAAACAGATCTACGGTGGAAAAATGCTGAAACCAGCTGCCATTTTCTCTGTCTGACAGAATTGTTTCAAGTTCACACTGGCAATTCCATAGCTGCAGGCATCATGATCTATTCTCCATCCAACAGATAAATACACACTAAATATCATCAACAAATGTAACTGTACAATGTCTGTTCAGTGTCTGATCAATTTCTGATCACTGTCTGATCACATTCTACAATGCCTTAAGAAAACCATGAAAAGGATCTCACCACACTCACATAATATCTCATTAGTCCCTGATCACGCCTAGTCATAATGATGTATCTTAGCAGATGTTGCCTTACTACAGCTGGACCTCTGAGGACAAGCAGTCTGAGACGGATGCGCACACACACACACACACACACACACACACACACACACACACACACACACACACACACACACACACACACACACACACACACACACACACACACACACACAGGAGGATTCTGCACAGACAGCCGGATGGACACTCAGGGGAAGGAGGCTTTCAGTACAGACCTTCAGAGTGTAACCTTTAATTAGCCTCATCATGACAGCCAAACTCGTGGAGCCATTTGACTAATAACGAAAACCCTGACCTGAATGATACGGTTGTAAAATGTGTGACAGGGTTGCACGCGAGAATAAGTTCTCTTCGCAATATAGCTAACTTGTCTCGTGTTGTTTAGGTGATCACAGAGCTATATGGCCTATGTCATGGTAAGTCTACTGCTGAAAGAGTAGGAGGCTGCAAACTGCTTATCAACCATTTTATTGTGATCATCTGAGCGTCTGGCCTTGTAACTGACCTTTCACCTTTGAAACGAGGGCAAACATCAAGTCTGACATTAAATGAATCATCTAGTTAGCGCTGTAGATCCATCTGAGAGATTGGAAGATGTTGCTGAGATGAGTCTGACCTCTTGACCCCTGGTTGTTGGCCCACTGCTGGCCCTCCTACACACTTCAAGACTTCAAGGCAACTCCGAGACTTAGATTTTTCACTTTAAAATGTATACCAAACAATAACCATTGATTTCAAAGTAAAAACAAACCCCAGAACTCTATGCACAAGATGTACTTTTAACAATTTCAACTGAACATTTTGCAAAAACACATTTACAGCAAAGCACTATGCAGATACAACGTTTGGCAACAGAATTAAACTGAGGGAGATTTAACGTAATGCTGTTACCAAACTTTGGATCTGCACAGGTCTTCCGGTAAATGTGTGTTTTTCCATTTACTGTGCAAGTTGTCCAAAGTTATCATTGTGCATAGAGTTGTACGGTTTGTTAAACTTTGAGCTGAAAGTTGTTTGGCATACATTTTAGTCTCTGCGTAAATCCATTAGCATGGAATTGCCCTTCAGTCTATGTGTGTGTGTGTGTGCATGCGCATGAGTTTTTGTTGTGTTTGAGGATGGGGGGCAGATTTAATGATGAATCCCAGGGGTGAGAGTGTGTGGGCGAGTGTGCCTGTCGCTTTGGTAACAAAGCAGAAGCTCGTTCTTTCACCTCTGTCTCAGTTTTCTAACAGCCTGCTGACCTTCTCACCTGTGGTGTGTCCTGAAACTTTTGTTCACTTTGAAAAACATATTTGGTGGATCACTTTCACTTCCTAAACTGCCTTCAATCTGACCACAAAGTCATTTCAGCAGCCATCAATTCAAACATTTACTGTACACCACAACATCATAACAGGAGATAGGTTCCTGCCCTATGGGCTATTCTGGCTCGGACAACGCTACTTCATTTAGAAAATGTACTTTATAACAATATACTAAACTAATTTCTGTGTGAACATATTTGGTGGATCACTTTCACTTTGTAAACTGACATCAATCTGTAAACTGACCATGAAGTCATCTCATCAGCTCCTGCACTATGGGCCATTCTGGTACTATGGATAATTCTGTCACTGTGGATCATTCTGGTACTATGGATAATTCTGTCACTGTGGGCCATTCTGGTACTATGGATAATTCTGTCACTATGGGCCATTCTGGTACTATGGATAATTCTGTCACTGTGGGCCATTCTGGTACTATGGATAATTCTGTCACTATGGGCCATTCTGGTACTATGGATAATTCGGTCACTGTGGGCCATTCTGGTACTATGGATAATTCTGTCACTGTGGGCCATTCTGGTACTATGGATAATTCTGTCACTGTGGGTCATTCTGGTACTATGGATAATTCTGTCACTGTGGGCCATTCTGGTACTATGGATAATTCTGTCACTGTGGGCCATTCTGGTACTATGGATAATTCTGTCACTATGGGCCATTCTGGTACTATGGATAATTCTGTCACTATGGGCCATTCTGGTACTATGGCTAATTCTGTCACTATGGGCCATTCTGGTTCGGACATCACTACTTACTTACTTTAGAACGTCATACAAATCCCATTTATTTTGTTCTATGTGTGTGTGTTTTGCATGCATGTGTGCTTGCACAATGTGATACAGTACGCCAGCTGGGCGACAATACTCTTCATCTTACTAGAAGCCCTGCTATGCTCGGCATCACTCCCTCTCTCCTTCCCTCTTTCCTCCCTCTGTGTCTTGGCCTCCAGAGTACTGTCTCATTTCCAAAGCAGCGTGGCGCCTCGCCTCTCCATCCTTCATCTGAATTTCCGAGACTCTTATCCTTGAGCAGCCATGTAAATAAACAGCCTGGTGTTAAATATTAAAACCTCATTGTGGGTGAGTGACAGGATAGGACCTGGACCCCCACCTATTAGCCAGCTGGGGCCTCGGACGGTTTGTGTGTGTGTGTGTGACCTCGACCCCGCCTCAAGCTGTGGACCAGTACACCATGGACTCCAACTACTGTATATCTACCTATGGAAGACATACATCTGATGTAAGGTACACAGTTTCTGTATAAACACTTAGTGACATCTGCTGATGTAAATAGGGCTTTATAAATACATTCTATTCGATTTTTCAAGGTACCTTAGTTGCATTAGTATACAATGTCTATCCGTCACAGGCAATACATCTCCAATCATAGTCTTACAAGGACAAAATATAACAATGTGAATAGAGAATTTAACTTAATGTGTATACCTTAGCATTGTCCTTCAGACAAGCTGAGCAATTTGTCTGGGGAGGAAATACATCTATTTAACAACCCCGTTCTCATTCAACCTGTCCCTGAACATTTTATCTACCTTATTGCATATGGTTCATTGTTAACCTCATTTTTATCATAAATTAAACCAACCAACCAATTTTACTGCATGGAGCCTTTAACAACCAGCTAAGTCGCGGTCCATGAAATACGGCCCTTTGCCCATTGCTATGGATTTTACAGCCAGAAGTCTCATCAGACAGCCACTTTCCATCAGTAGCTAGTTTCTGAAGCATTGGAATGCTATCACAGTTAGTCACTGGGAAGCCCTCATCCGAGTCATGAGTCTGTGAAGCCACAGACCAGAGAAAATGATGCACGCACACACACACACACACTCACAGGAGTGACTCCCTGGAACAAATAGAGGATGGATAATGTCCGGGCCCCCATCAGGGCTCCAAACTGCCCCTGCTGATATACACAAGCCATCAGACCCAAATCTCTTGTGACATGAAGGCTGGCCCCAAATGTAGACAGACTTGATATTTGTGTGTGTGTGTGTGTGTGTGTGTGTGTGTGTGTGTGTGTGTGTGTGTGTGTGTGTGTGTGTGTGTGCGCGTGCGTGCGTGCACATATGTTTGTGTGTGAGAGAGGTAGAGAGAAAGGAAAGGGGGATACCTAGTCAGTTGTACAACTGAATTCCTTCAACTGAAATGTGTTTAGAGAGAGAGAGAATATATGTGAGTGTGCAATAAATGCTCAAAAAGGTAGAAAATACTTGTCATTATCCTTGTAATACCATTCTATATTCTTCTCTGACTACTTGCCTATTTCGTAACTGCATAATACATCTCACTTCTCCCCTTATAAAGGCGTACACATTGATTTTGACCTGCGGTGGGTAAAAATCTAAGCCATGTCTAAACGTGTGTGTGTACTGATCCAGATGAAAACAGTGAGGCCTGCAGTCATACTGTAGCAGCAGTGGAGATGGTTCTGATTGCAGTTATCATCACTCCATTTCCCAGTGGGTAAATCTAGAAGCATAACCTCAGATTATTTCACAGTCAGGCACTATACAGACACACCCATACCTGAACTAACAAGATATATATACACTGCTCAAAAAAATAAAGGGAACACTTAAACAACACAATGTAACTCCAAGTCAATCACACTTCTGTGAAATCAAACTGTCCACTTAGGAAGCAACACTGATTGACAATAAATTTCACATGCTGTTGTGCAAATGGAATAGACAACAGGTGTAAATTATAGGCAATTAGCAAGACACCCCCAATAAAGGAGTGGTTCTGCAGGTGGTGACCACAGACCACTTCTCAGTTCCTATGCTTCCTGGCTGATGTTTTGGTCACTTTTGAATGCTGGCGGTGCTTTCACTCTAGTGGTAGCATGAGACGGAGTCTACAACCCACACAAGTGGCTCAGGTAGTGCAGCTCATCCAGGATGGCACATCAATGCGAGCTGATGCAAGAAGGTTTGCTCTGTCTGTCAGCGTAGTGTCCAGAGCATGGAGGCGCTACCAGGAGACAGGCCAGTACATCAGGAGACGTGGAGGAGGCCGTAGGAGGGCAACAACCCAGCAGCAGGACCGCTACCTCCGCCTTTGTGCAAGGAGGAGCAGGAGGAGCACTGCCAGAGCCCTGCAAAATGACCTCCAGCAGGCCACAAATGTGCATGTGTCTGCTCAAACGGTCAGAAACAGACTCCATGAGGGTGGTATGAGGGCCCGACGTCCACAGGTGGGGGTTGTGCTTACAGCCCAACACCGTGCAGGACGTTTGGCATTTGCCAGAGAACACCAAGATTGGCAAATTCGCCATTGGCGCCCTGTGCTCTTCACAGATGAAAGCAGGTTCACACTGAGCACATGTGACAGACGTGACAGAGTCTGGAGA
>QNTS01001383.1:192911-252044 GCA_003317085.1 Hucho hucho
TCATAATCATAACTGCTTTTTACCCATTCATAATCATAACTGCTTTTTAAAGTCATAATCATAACTGCTTTTTAATGTCA
Organism: Hucho hucho; assembly: GCA_003317085.1. Lineage (NCBI taxonomy): Eukaryota > Metazoa > Chordata > Actinopteri > Salmoniformes > Salmonidae > Hucho > Hucho hucho. The sequence goes on from QNTS01001383.1 coordinate 192,992, forward strand.
TAATCATAACTGCTTTTTCCCCATTCATAATCATAACTGCTTTTTCCCCATTCATAATCATAACTGCTTTTAAAAGTCATAATCATAACTGCTTTTTAAAGTCATAATCATAACTGCTTTTTCCCCATTCATAATCATAACTGCTTTTAAAAGTCATAATCATAACAGCTTTTTCCCCAGTCATAATCATAACTGCTTTTTTTGCCATTCATAATCATAACTGCTTTAAAAAAAATCATAATCATAACTGCTTGAGAGTGTTCCATCTTTCATTTGTGCAGATGACAATTATACTGTGAATGACTTAATTTCTCTGAATACAGTATGCTAACAATGTCCTATTCATATTCAAATCGTTGACTCTGTATGGCAGTAAATGGGATTCACACAGCTAGACAGATTGAGAATTGTAAGCACTGTGGCAATCATTTAGGCAGATTTAAACCCTATACTAACCCAGACTTCTCACATTGTCAGAAAACAAAATAATCCATCTAATTATCAAAATGGAGGTTATAGCATGTCAGTCAAATGTTTTTCTTTTCTTAATTTAAGCTCCCACCTTTCAAACCAGGAGAGAACAGCCAGGAGTGTTGCAAACAACAAGGTTGTGAAGCCGTAACAGTAATGGTAATATAGCGGCATGTGCAGAACACGTCAACATCTCAGAAAAAAATCTGTGGCTGATTAATCGCTTTGATGAGTTCTAGTCAGTCAATTGCAGTTCCTTCCCTCAGTCATTATGCTTAATAGGCGTACTTCCTGTTGAGTGCAGGCAGGCAGGATCGCTGTTTTATTCAGACGACAGCAGAGAGATAGAGTGATGGGAGCGGTAGAAAGGGGAAATGGAGAAAGACACTAAGGGGGTGGTATATGGAGCAAGCAAGAGAGATAGAGAGAGAAATGCAGAGGGGAGAGGGTAGAGAGAGGGAGATGTATAGAGAGGGAGAGAGAGAGGGGTAGAGGGGGAAAGCCAGAGAAAGGTAGAGAGAGAGAAAAAATAAAAATAAAAACATGCAGGAAAAATGCTTCAAGCCAAGACATCAAAAACGAGACAGCCAATTAGTGGACAGAGCAGAGCAGTCAGGGAAGCTGAACTGACCAATCAGGGGCTTCGGTGGTGAATTGATTGTTTGTGTGTTGCATCCTGCTGTGCGTTTCCGCATGGAGACTCTCACAGACAGACTCCGCTCTGCTCTGCTTTGAGGTGATTGATCACACTCCTGGAGGGGCCCTCTCAAAATATTGGTGTGTGTGTGTGCGCACGTTCAAAATGTTCAACGGGAAATTGGAATGTGGCCCTGCAAGCGTTGAAGGGGAATTGGAAGTGGCTTTGGTGACTAGCCAATTGACGTCTCTTTCTCTCTCTCTCTGACAGGTAGTGCCCATGGATGAGAAGAGGAGAGGAAAGGAGAGGACATGTCCTTCTGATGGATGTGCCGTTTGATAAGGCCATCTCTCCCGGTGAATGAATGGTAAAACATAACAGCTGCTGCTGGCATCAGACAGAGAGCCCAGCCCGCCTCACCAGTGCCTCGCCTACGACCAACCAACCAAGCTTGGCAGACAACGAGAGAGAAATCTCAGACCGCTGACAAGTTTACTGACAAACCTCGAACATTTCACGCTTTGCATGCTGGATGGAGGATGGGCTGGATGGTGAATGCACACTCAATAAAAAGCACACAGACAGATATAAATCTTCCCCTCTGCCTCTGTAATGGCTTTTCAACATCAATACCAGAGGGATTTTGATGTACGGCCCTGCAGCCTCAGCTAAAGCTAGCGGAAGAGACACTTTTAGTGCATTTGCAAATACACACAGGTGGACATAGATGCACAGAGATGAGTGCACACACACACACACAAGAAAGAAAGTATATAAGTGCAAATGCTCACACACACGCAGGCAGGCAGGCTTGCTGTATTACCCTACAACACTTCCCATTCAACAAATATGTTTGAACAACACAGTACTATGCAATTATTTCATCTCAGGGAACCCTTAATGAGTATTGAGTATTGCTGTGAATACATTATTTCCTATCGATCTCTTCATGAGGTACACAGTATCTTTCATTCCCACTTGTACGCTATTTAATCAGAGCTCTATTCTCTCATTAAACTGTGACCTGGGTTGTTTAGCTCCCTGCTGCATAGTATGTGTGTGGGGCTCCCTGCTGTAAAGATTATGTGTTCAGCTCAATATTGGCTGGATTAACCCCCTGCTGTGATCCATATCTGATCACCACAGTAACTTCATCATTCACTTAGCTACAGCTGGACTAGAGAGAGAGAGAGACTATACTATTGGCTTCATTATTCACTTAGCTACCGCTGGACTACAGATATACTGTATAGCTTATAAAGCATGTTAATTAATGAGCTAGTTCATTCACTAGTGGCTATGAGCATGTTCACTCCTAACCTCTAATTCATTTCCACATTGATACACTAAGATAAGAGTTGACAGTCTACACTAAGCTACGCAGACAGACTGGTGCTCGGACTTCTAAGGTGTGAAGTGCACACAAATGTATTGGATACAAACCACTCAACCATGGTTGAGATATTGATTAATAAGATTACAACCTATATTCACCCAATCAAAAAGAGAAGGAAAGGTTGGTTGAATTTCCAATGTATTATCACTATGGATCTAAATGCACAACCAAATTCCAATGGAAAAACAATGTCGGATTTTGGGTTTAGTTGTCACCCAAATGTCCATCACTGCGCTTTCAACCATTTAAAAGCACAGCAAAGTTAAAATGGGAATACAATGTCAGATATTTTGGATGGCAGTTGAGAATACATTAGAAGTACACGGTGCAAGTGATCAATGCCGTTCGAGATTCTGCACAGATGATTACAGTATTTGTGAAGGTCTCCACAGACCTGCGACGGCCTACGCATGCTATAGTATCTAGAACATGCACGCTTTATATGATTACATAAGAAGACATTTATAGTTACAGTAACCTACATTTTTCAAATATTTTTTTCATTTTGGATGAGTGTGTGCTTGTTGACATTTACTGTATTGATTAATAGAAACATAAGCATTTCGCTGCACCCGCCATAACACCTGCTAAACGGTGTAACCAACCAATAACTTTGATTTGAAAATGCGGCCATGGATGTGATACTCGTTTTAATGTTGATTGTTACATTAGTTTGTAAGATAACTTTAGGCTATTTATTGTATTTTGAAAGTGATATTGAATTGTGTTTTGTTATCAGTGCAACCAAATATCAACATTTGAAGGAGATGTATCTTCTGCTTAGATAGTTCCATCTGAGCCACTGACTTAGTCTGGCTTTAATTCCAGTTTGTCTACAAATGAATAATTGATATGTTGGATTCACGTCTCCATCCCAACCAAAACCGAAGGTTAAAGAGGACTATATCAAATCAAACTTTAAATAAGTAAATGTAGTCCTATTCTTTAACTTGTTTGGTTGAGATGGATGTATCCAACATATAAATGATTAATTTGTAGACACATTTCATTTGCTCGGTTTAACCTACCCTTTGGAATGATAGCAACAGTGAATGTATTTAGTTTTTAAATGGTGATCTCTCAACAATCATCCTCACGATAGCACATTGGAAATTAACAGATTAATAGTGAGTGACAAATATAATAGCTAAGCAGGGCTGGTATTGGTTAAGACTCTGGGTGGGAGACCAAAGGGTACTGTAGCTGTAGATAGATCCATTCTCCAGTAGGAGGTGCTGCCCAGCCTATAGTTTTTGATTGTGGATATAACGTTGAAGATTTGACGTTGTTTTAAAGGTATAAATGTAACATATTTTATACAAGGTTTGTCTATGTTGAAATTTGGTTACCATGAAGAAAAAATCATATGGTTGGAATTGCACCCTCAAAACAACAGTTGAGGATTTTTGATGGACTTTTTTCAAATCCGATGTATTTTCCACATAGATTCCACGTCACAATACGCTGAGAAATGATGTTGAAATAACATTGATTCAACGAGTATGTGGGAAAACTAGATACATGGCAGGTCTATTCACAATGTTTGGGGTTTGCTATTGAACATGTGTGAAACTCTATTTGTTTCACACATCACTGTAGAGAATATCTGTATTATCATGGATGTCGGGTAACTGCCAAAATAAAAGAAACATCAACATGAAGTGTCTTAATAGGGCGTTGGGCCACCATGAGCCAGAACAGCTTCAATGCACCTTGGCATAGATTCTACAAGTGTCTGGAACTCTATTGGAGGGATGCGACACCATTCTTCCACGGGAAATTCCATAATTTGGTGTTTTGTTGATGGTGGTGGAAAACACTGTCTTAGGCACCGCTCCAGAATCTCCCATAAGTGTTCCATTGGGTTGAGATCTTGTTACTGTGACGGCCATGGCATATAGTTTACATCGTTTTCATGCTCATCAAACCATTCAGTGACCACTTGTGCCCATTGAATCGGGACATTGTCATCCTATGGGGGCATAGCCATGGTAAGCAAAATAATTTCCACAGTGGCCTGCCCAACATTATACCTAACCCTCAGCATTATGGGATGTTAATTGCTTAATTAACTCAGGAACCACACCTGTGTGGAAGAACCTACTTTCAATATACTTTGTTACCCTAATTTACTCAAGTGTTTCCATTATTTTGGCAGTTACCTGTACATTCCAGCTAGAAAAAAACGTGAAACACATCAGTCCAGACAGGGAAGAGAACCTGAGGGTATATTTGAATCATGTATGGTAACCGGGGTAGAGCAAAGGATTAGATGCAGGTGCTTTGGGGAGGGAGAGGTAAGACCGAGGTGCTTGCCTGTTTTCTGAGTGACTGCACGCAGCGTGTCTATGTTACATATTCCCTTCTTTCTCAACACAGTCATAGAGAAGCATTAAGGTTGCATGATATGATGCGGTTCTCTCTCTCTCTCTCTCTCCCTCTCTCATATTCATAGTGTACAAGAATCCCTCAACAAAAAAAACAGAAGAGCCTCCACTTTACCTCACTCAACATGGTCATATTAATATTCATTAGAGAAAGAGGAGGAAAGTGCTTTATAGACTCAGATGAGATGCCACACCATGAGTCCTGCATTCCAATTAGGCGGGGATACACACAGAGACACACACACACACACCGTTTCCAAGGGAACAGCAGATTGGAAGTCACCTGAATGAGCCCTGTCAAATTGTGCTTCCTATATAAAATGGAGGTCATGGCCACCAAGCATTCAGGGGTACGCTAGCTAGCCTACAACACCTTCCTACAGTGTTTTGACATAGATTAACATTACAACATGTTTTTTGTAAGTGGTTTTCTGGAAAGGGGGCAACATAATGCGGAACGAAAGGTATCGAGACCCCGGAACAATTCCCCCGTGTCACATAACCCATTCAAGTGTAACAGACAGGGTGAGTAGCTCGAGGACAAAGACAATAAGGATACTTCCTTCTGAGAGAGCAGTGTAGTGGAGTGCAGTAGAAGGACAACGTCATTGTTGCCAAAGTCAATCTCAATCCACAGGCGGGCGAGATAAGAACTCAGGAGCCCCTTGGCACTCAATGAAGATTTCAGATAGAATTGCTACAGTATTATCTCAATGAGAAATCCCTTCCCTGACTCAGAGAGCAGCTAAATCAATAGCCCATCAGAGCAGAGATAGGACGACGGCCTTGCTTGACTTTCGTGAGTACGGAGGAGCCGCTCTGTAAAACAGTAAGCAGTCAGAGCCACAGGGAGAGCAGAGAAGAGCAACACTTCCTAAGGTTCTGACTCACAGCCCAAGCTAAAAACAACTAATGTCACTAGTAGAGGTATATCAAATGAATTTCCCAACTCGCAAAATATAGTTCAGTACTCTGATAATGAAGCAGCCACAACTCTCAAAAAGAGAAGTTATGAATTGGCTTGAAAAGAGCTGGGGAGCACCTGGAGAAAGATGATGCCAAATGGGTCTTGTCTGAGTCAGTGTGTCTGATGCCACTTTGGATATCCTTACCAAAAGGCATCCAATATGTCTCACACAATAACTTGGGGAAAGTGGGCTCCTCAAGTGAGTTCTGTTGCTCCAGTGCCCCACGTAAATTAAATTAGGCTTCAATTGTTTTTCATTTCAGTTCAATTTGATTTAATTTCAGTCTTGCTTTCCTTTTGGCATCTCTGAGTGTGTGATTGGGTATTTGTGTTTTTGGTTGGAAGGAACGATAAGGGAAAATACCTGGCTTTCAAATCAAAAGTGTTTCTGAAAGAGGCTTTGAAGAATGATGCATTCATGGCAGCTGAGTGGATAACCACCCCTATTCCTCCTGGTGATTTTACTGAATCACAGCCCATAACGGATGGAAAGACCTGTAGACCTCCAGACCTGCTGTACTCTTTATCCTGTGACCTGCATGGTGGAGGAATAGATCTGCTATTGTATCCGTGGTTTGGGGAGTATTTTGGTCTGTTTACTGCTGGCTCTACAACAAAAGCTCAGCATGGTTCTCCTTTTTCTATTTCATACCTGCTACCCCAGATGCTCTCTGGCTGCTGCTGTAAGTGGTGCAACCTTTACACATAAAATAACACACATTTTTCAGAAAGCGAGAAATAATTTAATGATTCATATGATTCCTGGATCATGCATTCAGTCTCTGTGCTGTTCCAAGGCTACAGTACCTGCCAGCATGACTGTGTGAGTGAAGTAGAGGCTACACAGTTCGATGCTTCAGGAATGAGAGATGGAAATATACACTGAACAAAAATATCTGCGCAACCCGCAACAATTTCAAACGTTTTACTGAATTACAGTTCATATAACGAAATCAGTCAATTGAAATAAATTCATTAGGTCCTAATCTATGGATTTCACATGACTGAGAAACAGTGGTGACCTGTCATTCAGGGCAGGTGGGGCAGAGCCACACTTTTGTTTTTTTTGGGGGGGGGGTTGCCTGTTTTGCATGTTATTTTGTCATTAATACGTGTCACATATCAGTTTGCAAACAATGTAAAAAAAAAAATATTGAGTTAATAAAGCTGCATACAAACATGGTCTCTTTTTTGCTTTCTTGCATAAGGCAGCTCCAAAAGGCAGGCGTTTCAGCCTAGCTCGGTTGTTTGGTGTTTTAGGCTGGGTTTCTGTATAGCACTGTGACATCTGCTGATGTAAAAAGGGCTTCATGAATACATTTGATTGATTGATTGATTGAACAATGAGTCGTTTGGAAGGAATCAGTGGCTAACTGCAAGCGTTGTAAAGCAACCACTAACGTTAGCCTGCTGTTCAATGGAGTGGCTGTGTTTTTTTTTCAGAGTTCCCACCATAAATCCAGAGAATGCCAGACTTTGATGACAAAATTTTCCAACAAAGGCCGCTGCGCCACCTTCACAAGGTGAGTCCAAAAATGTATTGTATGCTGCTGCATAAATGATGTAATATGCAAAGGAGAAATGTATACTGCAGCTAATAAAGTAATACTAAGTGTATGTTGTGTAGTAAGCTGTTAGTCGCCCATGTGCCTCACCCTAATGATTTGGTCTATTTTCACCAACGCGGTATTATAAACACATCGTTCGTGGCCCAGTGTTAGCATGTTTGGCAATTTCTTTTTGTACAGCTTTGACAGTGCTACTGATAGTAGTTGTGCTGCTTGGCTGTGTAATTATTGTTATTTGTATTTTTATTTAACGAGACAAGTCAGTTAAGAACAAATTCTTAATTACAATGACAGCCTACCGGGGAACAGTGGGTTAACTGCCTTGTTCAGGGGTAGAACGATTTTTACCTTGTCAGCTCTAACCACTAGGCTACCTGCCGCCCCAATGATCATGCTGTTTAATCAGCTTCTTGATATGCCATACCTGTCAGGTGGGTGGATTATCTTGGCAAAGGAGAAATGCTCACTAACAAGGATGTAAACAAATTTCTGAACAACATTTTAGCGAAATAAGCTTTTTGATCGTATGGAACATTTCTGGGATCTTCTATTTGAACTCATGAAGCACGGGACCAACACTTTACATGTGTTTATATTGTTGTTCAGTATATTTGTAAATGTACAGTGCTTTACAATAATGGTCATGATCATTACAGATGCAAACATACTCCATTCATAATGGCCCATTGCACTGAAAGGCATTCAATACAGTAAGCATAAAACATGCATACAAATGTTTACATTATGTGGAATGGAGGACCGTAACTGATAACTGTACGTACAATTCAAAAGGTTTACAATTAGGAGGGTGGTGAGTAATATTAGGAGGATGGTGAGTGATATTAGGAGGATGGTGAGTAATATATGGAGGATGGTGAGTGATATTAGGATGATGGTGAGTGATATTAGGAGGATGGTGAGTGATATTAGGAGGATGGTGAGTGATATTAGGAGGATGGTGAGTAATATTAGGAGGGTGGTGAGTAATATTAGGAGGATGGTGAGTGATATTAGGAGGATGGTGAGTGATATTAGGAGGATGGTGAGTGATATTATGAAGGTGGTGAGTGATATCATGAGGGTGGTGAGTGATATTAGGAGGATGGTGAGTGATATTAGGAGGGTGGTGAGTGATATCATGAGGGTGGTGAGTGATATTGGGAGGGTGGTGTGTGATATTAGGAGGATGGTGAGTGATATCAGGAGTATGGTGAGTGATATCATGAGGGTGGTGAGTGATATTGGGAGGGTGGTGAGTGCAGGTGATATTGCGACACAGGAAAAGGAAGGAGGGCTCATAGGACAGATTCTCTATATCTGACAGTGAAGTAAGATCACAAGGGAAAGTCAAAGAAAAATTGTATTTGTACAACAAGGAAACATGTAACTCAGGCACGCACGCACCCACACCCACACACCCACCCATGTGTGATATCATTGATTATTTGTACAGCTGGATGTGAGCCTGGGGCTCTGTGGGAGTGGATGTGTCCTCAGCAGGTGCAGCAGCAGGGTTCAGCCCCAGAGGATTTCACCACCAGCCGCTCTGCTCTGCCAGGGGATTCAAACCTCATTATTACTCCGCCACATTGGGGATACGTCCCAAATGGCACCCTTTCCACAATGAAGTGCACTACTTTTGACCAGAGCCCTATGGGCCCTGGTCAAAAGTAGTGCACTATATAGGGAATATGGTACCATTCGGGACACAGCATGGGACTCCATAACAAGAGGAATGGAAATAATGGGCTTTAGCTGGACATAATTAACCTTCACGCGGAGGAGGTATTTAAGCATGTTTAAGCTACTCTCCATCTCTGTAAATGTCCCTGTGTGTAGGTGTTCACTAAGAGGTCTGTCTGTCTGCCTGCCTGTCGGTCCACAGAGAAGAGTTTTACCTGCTAGGAGTCTGAACAGCCTACAGCACCTAGTCAGGAGAAGAACAACTCTAGACCACACTGATTTACAACGACAACCTCAACACACAGCCAGGAAGATGTCTAATACTGTACACACACACCATTACACCCAGCGTAGAGTAACTTCAGTGCACTAGCCCAAGGACGTGTTATGTATGAATCATTTATAATGTGAATGCATTTATATAGTAGGCTACCAGACTTATTTTAACTGAAACAAGCCCTACCCGCCTGGTCTCATTAAAACAGCTCAACAAATTTAAGTAATTCACACCAAAGAGCTCAGTGAAGGAAATTCACACCAAAAGATTCCAATCAAACCACTACACACATCTACAGAATATAATGTAGCTCTACAGATGAACCTCCTTACAGGGTGGAAGGATATTTTAACCAGGCTGACGTCATCAGGAGAAGAACTGCAGGTCAGCAGGGGAGGGCCTATCAATTATTAATTTTGCTACGGAAACGATAAAGGCCAGGATATAATAGTCTGAGGGGCAGAATGAACATTCATGTATTCTGGATGGATGGTGAGTTATTCTACTGCTAGTCTCCCTGTAGGAACTATTAGTGTGTGCCCTTGTTGCTCTGAGGGTTATGGAGTCAGCAATAGGCCCTACAATATACTGTAAAAGTCAACACTACAGCAGTGTACTGTATGCACTGATAACAAACAAGTACAAGTCATTATAGGCTCACCATAGCTGTCTTTCAGTTGGTCGGATCAAGGCTGTTGGTCCTCACGTCTGTTTTATAGACGTCAACAGCAGTATACTGTAGGCCTGGTGATGATGCATAAACACAAGTCATTAAAGGGACGATCCAAGCAGTGTTTCAGAACCCGGATCAAGGGTTTCCATTGGCTGTAAGGGAATCTCAGACAGTAGCAGAACCAAGATGAAAAGCATGGCATCCTTCCTCGTGCCAGGGTTTGGTTCAATAGACCATCCATTTACTCCATGTTTCTCTGTGATCAATGTTTATTCCTTTTGTCTCTCTCTCGCTCTTTCCAGCTCTTTATCTCTCTATTCTCTGTCTCTATCTCTCGCTTCAAATGTCATATGTGCTTTCAGATCAAGTGATGAATCGCACCGAGCTCTGAGCTGTCAGACTGTCATTTTTAAATCTCAGGTTGTTCTCCATTTGACATCCTCGTAATGGAGAATAAATGAATTCCTGTCTTGCCAACAACTGGTGGTTCAATTTAATACACATTGTTACCCCAATGATTTCTACATTCCTGTTGCTGCTGCTGCCACCACAAGGCAGTGGTACAATAAAACAATTTACAGTACGTATCAATGTGAAGTCATTATTTTTATAATCCCAATAAATCTGATTGGCATGTAGATTAAGCCGTGAATATAACAACCTAACAGAGTATCAATCTGCTCTCAAAGCAATTACCTTGTGTGTGGTACTGAATAAAGAGTATTTATTTTCCACTATTAACATGCGCCATTCTAATTACCTCAGAATACATTTAGGATTTTTTTTCATGTTTATTTTCATCTGGGTATAGACTGTGTGAAAGGAGAAGCTCTGGTCTTTGATGCAGCAGCTCTGTTTTGTTCTTTGTGTTCTGAACTGCATTTAATTATAACGCCACCTGACACTCCACTCTGGTAATAATGTGGATCCACATTCAGCAGCATTCTGGGAACTAAACTAAGAGTGGAAATGTTCATATGTTCTAATCCCCCCTGAGTCTGCCTCCCAGATCTTTCTTTTCACCAGTCAATAGACTTGATACATCATCTCTTTCTCTCAGCTCTTCCCTCTTTCTTTCTAGTTCTGGCTCCTTTATAATGCTCATGGAATCAATAGACAGCGATATGATGATGTCTCAGTACTACACACTGGGTTCATTTGCCATGCCGTCTTTCATAAGCACCGAAAAAGAAAACATAGCCCTATAACCCAATTTTGTTAAGACTGGTGGATCATTCATATTATCCTAAATGTCTTTTTAAAAAGAGTGAGGGAAAATGCAGCTCACAAACGGCTGCCTGTGTAAATGTCCTCTGCTAGATTGAAGAGATAAACTATCAATGGCATAAACATGCAGTGATGTGACTCATAGAGACGGCATACGTACCGCTATTGATTCATAAAAACACTGACATACTTTAACAGTCTGGGCACTGAGCACTGAGCACACGCACCATTAACAAACAAAGACTAAACTATACCCATTCTGTTAAATTGTCCAAATAGTACCTGAACCCAGGTGTAGGTGTGACGTCCACATTTCTACTGCCAGCCTACAGTAACAGTCTCCATGGTGCAGTGCAGACACTCTGGACTCTGAAGCCCCAGAGAAGCCCCAGAGGAGACCATGACATCAGTAAATCTAGACTCACATCTGGCCCTGCTGACAGCTGACTTGGGAGAGACCATCTGGTTCTGTGGAGATAGAACCAGGGTTAACTGGGCCTAGTTGACTAGTGGCATTGCAAAAAGGAAAGCTGTTATTTTGTTTCTTTCTGGGGGGGTCGGGGGTTTGAAGGATGCCACATATCATTGAAAATGAAGCGGAAGACACAAATCAAGAGAGACTGCCTGCCTGGACATGAATTAGACACAGGTGCCAGATGGGCCAACAACCACTAGCTCCATTACCAAGCAACACACACACACGATACACAACTTATCTTCATCAGAAAATGACCTAATTCTGTCCAGAAAAGCATTCTGGTGGCAGAAGACAAGTCTTTAGATCCTGGTTAATGGCAGGACTGTATATTATTCATAGTTGTCTATAGATAATCACCTTACAGTTGCCCTTTAGAGAGGAAAGAACTGTGATTATAAGATAAAGGAGTAGCCTCTAATGCATGTGTTGATTGAGTGACACCTACTGTATGCAGGGGGATGGATACAAAAACAATTGCAGCTTAGACATTTTGATATATTATGTTCCAACCATATATTTTCCTTTGGGATTTGGCCATGGGGATTTGAGTCTTTATATTATCAGATAAGATATGGAATTTAACATATTTGAGGTCTAACATGAGGTCTGATGTGGAAATGTAACACCATGATTGCTGTAGACATGTAACACCATGATTCATAGCCTATGGTCCAGTAGACGAGAGCATTCCACTACATACTGTATATCCCCATGAGGAATATAGCTTATTATGGTGTGTGTTTGTGTGTGTGTGTGTGTGTGTGTGTGTGTGTATATTCCACTCCAGATGTCCCCAGGAGGGCTGTGGCCTATTAAGATGGTGGTGTAGCAGATAGACTGAATTGGATATACCAGGCAACAGAGCAGACAGGCAGTAGTACCTGGGACTGACAATGAGTTAGTGTATCACTGGACAGCATCATGACTCGCCTTATAAGACAAGGCCTGAGAGAATAAAATAAAAACAAGTTTTCACATTCTCATCACCCACCATAAGTTACACTCTGGGCGCACTCTGCTTACACTGTGGTTACATTATGGTTACACCCTGGCAACACTCTGGCTACACTGTCTATAATGAGACATATGATACAAAAATACAAGACCACTTGTATCACAACAACATTAGGCTAATTATTATACACCACTCACAGCCCACTACAAATATCTTAAAATATGTATTTGTATTTATTAGAGATCCCCATTAGTTCCTGCCAAGGTAGCAGCTACTCTTCCTGGGCAGTAATATCGATTATAATACATTTTTTAAAATTAAAAATACATTTTCCCACAGATTTCACAATACATCAAGTGTGTGCCCTCCGGCCACTACTCTACTACAATACACAATCCAGATGTATGCGTGTGTATAGTGTGTATGTTATGTGTGTTTGTGTGTTTGTACCTGTGTATGTGACTCTTCACAGTCCTCGCTGTTCCATAAGGTGTATTTTTATCTGTATAACATATTGTAGCCCTATATACGATGAGATATAACCTGATCGTAACTAACAAAACATCTGGTATACAATGGTGGCTATACTGTACAAGCCAAAAGAAAAAATTATATCAACTGCTGAAATGGTAACTAATCTAAGGACAACAAAACACAAATCCCCTGCATTATAATACATGATCCATTTTTCATACGGTTGAATTTTTTATGTGAGAAAACTTCCACTTGTATAGCTGATGGATAGCCAATCATCTCGTCATTGTGATTCTCACTGGGAGGATTTAAAAGACAAACTAGAATTAAAAATCTATTAAATAAGACTTAACCAATGTCGTCTCCCAGATGGTATTTGGGAAAAGGTTAATGCTTTGGAGTGTGTGTGTGTGTGTGTGTGTGTGTGTGTGTATGCGCGTGTGTGTGTGTGCGTGCAAGTCTCAGATAGCACTTATTTTAAAAAGCACGTTGTTTATCCACTGCTATTACTAGAAGGTGTGTGTTCGAGTGAAACACTATAATTGGATTTCTCTGTGAAGGAGACAGAACGTTTGATCGACACGGACGTTCACTGGGAGGAGGAGGAATATCGACATATCACAGTTAGCAGTGTTATGCGCTGGTTGAAAAACTGAGAAGTTGAGCATCGCAACGTTGTATTGTAGTTAAGCGTGCTATGTGTGTGTGTGTGTGTCCTTGGTAGGTAGAGATACTGGTCCTCCTCCAACACAGTGCTTCGAGAGTGTTTCCAGCACTTGACCCCAATTGCTTGGGCTTGTTCGGCTTGGTGATTATCGCTCTTGTTATATGGATCACACACAGAGGTAAACACACGTGTATACTCTCGAACACAAGTACTCACGCAAACACACAAAAGATTGAACACACACAGACAAAAGATTGAACACACACAAACCCAAACACTATACCATACCATCATTTTCCGCTCTCCTCTCAAGTAGCTCCACACTGAGCTAAGTGACATGAAGGAGGAAGGGCACAGGGAAGGAGTGTCTTGACTTGCTGTCTCACACGCTTTCATTGACTACAGTACATTACTGTACTACACGACTACAGTGTAGTAGTCTCCACACAGTCAAAGTCTCATCCCAATACAACACTGTAGTACAGTCTGATCTAGTAGCTGAAGGCTGTATCAGTATGTTAATAGAGCATGTCTCTAACCTGGGGTTCGTTCCCAGTCCCACAGTAGCAGAGCTGTAGAGCCGTCTGTCTGTCTCTTATGCTTGTCCTAAATGGAAATGCGGTGCTACACGACTTCTGTGGAAATGACAGGCCGCTCCCAGTCCTCCAGTCTGCTCACCAGAGTCATCTGAGTCACTGAATGAAATCACGTCATGTTCACCGTTTCCAATAAAGGGGAAGGTAAAGTAGCGTGCCTCTCCCTCATGGGGTGTTGCTATTTTTTCTTCTTCTCCCTCTCTCTCTGTTTGTCGCTCTCTCTCTCTCTCCCTCCATCTCCTCCATTGCTCTCAGTCTCTCCACGTTAAAATATCAATTTGGTTACTATTACCATGGGACGTGGTGGCAAATGGCTCTTGCTTCTGCAGATTAAACAACATGAGAAAAGAATGAAAGACCATTACCCAGATGCAGCAGCACCTCACATTAATGAGAGCCATCTATCAACTCAAGATATTTCCCACGGCAACAGGCTCATTATTGGATGCGATTTATGGCCTGTTCGGATAAGGGATATCATAGCAACCCTTTGGCTTTTTCTCTTAAAGGTGTTGCATGTGGGGCTAAAATAATACACTTTTGAAAAGGGCCGGTACAATATAGTTAAACGACCATGCATTAGAGAGGGTACACTTCACTTGTTGTGTGGCTTATGTGGATACACCTTATGGGGACAAGGAGAGGAAGCCACAATAGACTATAGACATGCCCAAAGGCCCTCCTTGTGTCCAATTATGCATACTCAGCTAATCTAATGTCACACAAAGTATAATATAATGCTAATAGATTTGCATTAAGAAAAAGGGAAAAAAGTGGAGACTACTAGAGGAACCTGCAGGTTTCAGGAGTAAAATGCACATGAGGACAGGAATAGTGCGATGCAATAACTGCAGGCTCTATTTTACAGCATCAAACTTCACCAAAGGGATTTCTCAGATGGGAGGACGGATTTCCCAATGGGCTTACATCTAAAAGTAAGGGATACAGCCAGACGCAGACACTCTCTCTGTGTCTCTGTCTCGCTCTCTCCTTTACAATACCCTTCCCAAAAACATTTGTCTCTTGCCGAGATATCAAAATAGCTCCTCTAATTGTGAATCCTCAGCCAGCAGTTACATTTACTTACGCATTTACTTGTAATTACTACGAGTAAATCTAGTTTCTTGTTTCCACCATGCTGATTGGCACTGGCGTGAGGCTTTTTGCATTTCGCTTCTCCGCCTATACACACACACTCCCTCTATCTATTCCCTATGCCTCTCTGTCTGTTTGAACTCCCATCCCTCTCTTGTCTCCCCAGCTAGCCTCCATCAGGGCCCTGTGATAGTTTAGTGACATAGTTAATCTGTCTCCGAGGCCCTCAGGAGCAGATCTGTTTAAACCACAGAGCTCAGTAAACAGTCACACCCCAAAGAGCACATGCATACTCTGGCTGTGTTTCAAATGGCACCCTATATAATGCACTACTTTTAACCAGTGCCCATAGGGAATAGGGTGCTATCATTCCTCTCCAGCTAATGAAAACCAAACAGGCCTGATATGATATGGAGGCCCCATGCCTTGTCATGGTTGCACTCTCACATCTCCTACTACAGTAGCATGGCTCATACTGAGCATTAAACTGGAACTTACAGCGTTTTAACTACTTTGCAGAAACAAATGGACAACCATAATATCAGTCAAAAATATCATGCTAAACATTAAAGACTCTGGACCATTGCACTATTTGGGGAGACCTCTTCTATATCCTGCTCCAAATACCGCAATATCCGATATAATCATTTTGCAGCATTAATGACACAATAATTCCAGACTGTGCCATTATTATTTATGATATTATAGTCGCATTGTCATTAAATGATCTTTGTATGGTGAAACAATAAGGCTTAGTTCATTCATTTCAACTTCATGTTCAACATATTGATAAAACTGCACTGTTTTGATTTGTAAAGTTCAAAGAGTAAAGTCTTGCACTTCACGATATATCATCAACGTCAAATATCACGATATTTGATGTAATCATATATCGGCCCAACCTTAGGAGAAACATGTCTTGGGGGACCTCAGGAACCCTAGGTACAGGTACTTAGTGAACTCAGTATATACACACAGTATGTGTAGCTACAACAGTCTGAACTAAGCCATCCTGCACTCCTCAGTTCATCCACGTTTTCCTTTTTTCTTTAACCTCTGTTTATCCAGGAAATGTCATTGAGGTCAACTCTTTTACAAGGGAGATCTACATGACATGACCCAGAAAAACAACTCCCTATAGGTCTGATGGCCTGATTATCAGGAATAACTGGTAGTCCTATTCTGTGTATACACTCTTAGAAAAAAAGGTTCCAAAAGGGTTCTTCAGCTGTCCCCATAGGATAACCCTTTTTGGTTCCAGGTAGAACCGTCTGTGGAAACCCTCTGTGGAAAGGGTTCTACACAGAACCCATTCTACCTGAAACCAAAAAGGGTTCTTCAAAGGCTTCTCTTATGGGGACAGCCAAAGAACCTGATTAGGTTCTAGAAAGCATATTTTTTTCTAAGAGTGCTGTCCCCCTCACTCACAGCTGATCAGGCTTTCAGGATATCCTCCCTGGTCCCATTCCTACTTCTCAAACAGCCATAGAGGGACCCTGACCCCACTTCTCTTTTTAACTAACATATACAGGTAACTGCCAAAAAAAAGAAAACACTTGAGCAAATTAGCGATTTTCAAATCAAATCAAATTTATTTATAAAGCCCTTTTTACATCAGCAGAAGTCACAAAGTGCTATACAGAAACCCAGCCTAAAACCCCAAACAGCAAGCAATGCAGATGTAGAAGCACAGTGGCTGTGGAAAACTCCCCAGAAAGGCAGGAACCTAGGAAAACCTGGAGAGGAACCAGGCTTTGAGGGGTGGCCAGTCCTCTTCTCTCTGTGCTGGGTGGAGAGATTGAAATCAGGTGCTTCCACACACGTGTGGTTCCTGAGTTATTTAAGCAATTACATGTATAAAAATGCCTAGTTGCTGATTATTATGGCTAAAAGAAGAGATCTCAGTGACTTTGAAAGAGGGCTCAAAAGAGCATAGGGGGTTTAAAGGGTGTGTGTGTGTGTGTGTGTGTGTGTGTGTCTCAGTCACCAGAACTCAACCCAATGGAACACTTACAGTTGGGCGCCTGAGACAGTGTTTTCCACCACCAAACACCAAATTATGGAATTTCTCATGGAAGAATGTCACATCCCTCCAATAGAGTTACAGACACTTGTAGAATCTATGCCAAGGTGCATTGAAGCTGTTCTGGCTCGTGGTGGCCCAACACCCTATTAAGACACTTCATGTTGGTGTTTCCTTTATTTTGGCAGTTACCTGAACTTCTCAGTACACATCGTTAACATCAGCCTTTATTACAGTGATTTCCCCCTTAGCTTTTCTCAGCCATTTATTTTCCCAGCACCCCTGGAGCGTGTCAGGGTTAGGAGGACTAGGCTTCACGCCACTGGCCTTAAATAAGACATTTCCTTGATAACAACAACATTGATGTGTTTTACGTTCCTATTTGTCATCTCTAGGCACTTTAATGGAGTAAATTGAAACCATTCAAAGCCATTAAGTCTTAACCTTTGAATTGACTTTACTGTAGCCTCGATCTGAGAGTGGAGCACTCAAGCTCTAAGTTCCACGATAACACTGAGCAAAGGTAACCTACTGTGCAACCATAATATCTTCCACAGTATCAACAGGTGATTCAATGTCAACTGACAACTGTTGCAAATGAGATGCAATGTCACAATTGAATACCCCCAATATCATTGTCATATTTGATAATGACAATGGATGATTTCATGTTTGTGACAACTGTTGCAATGGGACTGGTGTTGCTATGACTTCAACATGGAAAACATGATAAATGTAACTAAACTCTGAAACACCACGTCGACCAACGCAAAAGCCACATAATTTCAGAGAGAAACTGTGAAATTGCACTAAGTGAAATTGCTAAAATATAAATACATAAATTAATCAATCTGCAATGCAGACACCCTAGAGCAATACAAGCAATCCTATTCACAGTTAGCAATAATAAACACAGCTCTTTGACTAAAAGCTTTCCGAAGGCTGTGTGTTTTGACGGATCAATAGCCATTCTGTCAAGAAGCCACACAGGAGGATGCTATTGAAAATATCTCACAGTGACCCCACAGCAATTTGACTGTCTAACAGCGAGAGAGCCCTCCCTCAATGACTCACAACAGGATAAAACTGCACAGAGTCACACACCCCCAAGACACTTCAAGAGAGGACGATACATCAGCATGGTGAGGGTTGGTGTCTATCGGAAGGGAAATGACACACACACACACACACACACACGCGCTCTCTGATTTGTCAAAAAGTTCTGGTTTAAATGAAGACTTGGATGTTGCCCTGATATTGTCCCTTCATGTTTCCTCCTTCAGGGCTGTAATCAGACCTCTGATGGCTCTGCAGGATCTATTCAATGATGGACAAAGACTGACAGACAGGTAGGGACACTCTTGCCCATGGGAAATAATATCTCTCAACATAGAAAGGGTAAGAAAGGGCCATAGACACACACACACACATGGCCCTCAGTGTCCGTTCTGGAGCGTAAAGTCACAAGTTCTGCTGTTTGGCTAATGCGTAGCAACCTAGCAAGGCTGAATTATGTTAAAGTTTGCTACAAATCGATTCATCTAATTAAATAGTGATCCATTCTGACAACTACATTTTTACCAATCACTGGACTGGCAGGCCCTCATGAACGCTCTTTGCACATGTCTCTCAGGCAGCATGAAAACAACTACATTGATCATGATCCTTTGCAAGTTACGGCCACTTTCACCATGATCTTTAGTGATGTTTTGGTGCCATTCAGCCCCATTCAGCAATATGGTGCGCTTCAAATTCAAATACTTCCGGCTTCATGCGCCATTGGGAGTTTTTTATAGGAATACGTCAGCGCTATCACTATCTACTGGTTTTAATGTCTATGACACACACGCACTTGCCAGGTAATGACAGTCTTCCTGATCTCACTTGGTGCAGCGTGTCTCAGCTGTAATCTCCTGACACGGTCAGATGAGGTGTCCTGTTCTACTGGGAAACGATTGACTCAAACACAACAACAAGTTGAATGCCTCATCCTCAGACAGCAGCTCCACACATTATACCACTCTGGACCCCCGGGGATACAGAGGAAGTCAGCGGGAAGGAAGACTGTTCCATATTCAGCAGAAACAAACCAGACAGCATGGTGGCCTAGCATTCAGACTGATGTCCTGATCCTTGGTTCATCCATCAACCTGTTGAATCTGAGTGTGTCTGGGCAAGAGTGCCCGGGTGTTTGTGAATGTGTGTGTGTGTGTTTGTGTGTTGGTGGTGGGAAGCTACTTAAAACAATACTCAGTAACTGTGTTTAATAACAGTTTTATTTCAATTAATGTTTTATTATTCTGTAACGTACTGACTACAGCATTCATTATAAGCCTACATCCATAACTTTTTTCTACACTGTATATTTCCAAAGTATGTGGACACCCTTTCAAATGAGTGGATTCGGCTATTTCAGCCACACTGCTGACAGGTATTTAAAATTAACTGTAGGTGCTGTTATTGTGAAGTGGGAACGTCTAAGAGCAACAACGGCTCAACCGTGAAGTGGTAGGCCACACAAGCTCACAGAACGGAGCAGTGGAAACGCGTTCTCTGGAGTGATGAATCACGCCTCACCATCTGGCAGTTCGACAGACGAATCTGGGAACGCTACCTGCCCCAATGCATAGTGCCAATTGTAAAGTTTGGTGGAAGAGGATAATGGTCTGGGGCTGCTTTTCATGGTTCGTGTGAGGCATTTTTGTTCCAAGGAAGGGAAATATTAACGCTACAGCATACAATGACATTCTAGACGATTCTGTGCTTCCAACTTTGTGGCAGCAGTTCGGGGAAGGCTCTTTCCTGTTTCAGCATGACAATGCCCCTGTACAAAAGTCAACAGCAGCAAAGAAATTATTTTGATGAAACTGTTGCTATTTTGAACCATTTCATGTGTCTGAAGGCACAAACTCCGCCTTCCCTGCGGGCCCAGAGAACAAATCAAGTGCACTATAGGCCTACCGCTGGCCAATCGCCTGGCTCAGATGACCGTGTCTGCAGTAACATAGCAGGCATAAAAGAAAGCTACAGCAAAGTTGATACTGTGAGATTGAGAGAGAGAGACTGTCAACGAATACAGCAAAAAGCTTCTGTTTTTATGAGTGAGTTCATGTTTAAGTTCTTACTCAGCACTGAACACTTTGTATTCAACACTTTTATAAGCCATAAAATGTTTGTTCTTCCTATTTCCACTCAGCACTACAACAAGCAGTGCAGCAGTAATGAACGAGTAGCAAAGTGTAGCTATAGTCTTGCGTTGATGTTATTATTAGCGGCTTGGGTCTTTTTCAATATCAAGGAATATTTCACTTTCTCTGTTCATAGGAGAAATAATGCAGTGCAACACGGGTTTCGCCATCAACTGGAAGACGGTGTCCCTTTTTGGTCAGTGTCAGCGGAGGAAAGGGACAGTGGAGGGATGTTGAAAGGCAGACCCTCAGTCTGCTGCGCTCTCCCTCCGCTGAGACTGACCATCAGATGCAGTCACCATCACCCCAGTAAAATAAAAATCAAATGACTTCAATGTATGATCATTCAGCTGTGCTTCACAGATCACACATTTTTAAATATAATTTTCTAAAATGTCCCGAACAACAATGCAATGGCAGGTCAATTCAAGCAAAGCCAATAAGCGGTGGTAATGTAGTGGACCAATAGCTTACTGTACAAACCTCATTGCTACAGTACTGTTTTTAATTGGTTAATGTTGCATAGGCTTTTTTAAGTCATGTTAAAATAAATCTGAGGGGTAGATATCTGCTTGCAAGTGATCTTGACTGAGAAAATGTTGGTGACCACTGTTCTAGATTTTTCCCTGTTAACACTATCAACGTTTCTCTTTACTGTGGCAATTGTGACACGCAATATTAGCCAATTTCAATGCAACATACCGAAACAAATGCAACAGATTTTGTTGTAGGCAGAACACATCGGAGTAGGACTCTACTGCATTTACACGCACTACTCAGCCCGTACGAGCAGCATAAACTGAGATGCAGTAGGCTTATTTACAAATCAACCATTGCCATATATGAATCTGTGCCAACTGGACTGTGTTTACAGCATGAGTGGTCATGAATAGATGCGCTTGTTTTGAGATAAAAGCGAGAGCTGCATGTAGCCACATGTGCACATTTTGTTCATATCTTTGCTAGTTAGTGAGTTATTAATCTAGTTATAGATAATTTGTAGTCAATAATAGGGGAGCGATTGCTTCCTACAAGAGCACAAAATGTATACATTTCTAGACATCTTTGAAAAGCAAGTCAGGTAAAGAGCTTTTGTTTTGTCTTAAAGGGGCAGTGTTGTATTTTGAGACAGGCTTGAATAAAGTAAGTAGCCAATTTGCAGTGGGTAGCATAATTTGTCTGATTCTCTGTAATAATGGTATGGGAATAATAATGCATTTTATTTTGTAAAGTGGTTTCTTGCATCAAACAACACAACAACAAACAGGATAATGTCAAGCCCTGTATGTTTTAAAAAAAAGTCTCATGGAATGTAGGCCTACATTGAACACCACACATTGGCTGCTACTGTAGACTGAATGATAGAACAGCTATTTCCATGTTAAAATGTTATGGTCTAAATTTCTTCAGTGCCCAAAACATTTTAGGGAACGTTGGACCTGACCTCAACCCCATCAAACACCTTTGGGATGAATTGAACACAGACTGCGAGCCATGCCTAATCGCCAAACATCAGAGCCCGACCTCACTAATGCTCGTGGCTGAATGGAAGAAAATCTCCGCAGCAATGTTCCAACATCTAGTGGAAAGCCTCCCCAGAAGAGTGGAGGCTGTTATAGCAGCAAAGGGGGAACCAACAACATATTAATGCCCATTATTTTGGAATGAGATGTTCAACAAGCAGGTGGCCACATACTTTTGGTTATGTAGTATATGTACATGCCATACCAGAGCATACACCATTCAAAAACTGAGCCTCACATCTAATACATTCCTCATGTTTAGTAGGAATAACATTAGCGATGTTAAATACAGTTGAGGAAAGGAACAATCTTACGTATCATTTCTCTGCCTTTCAGACCACCTGTGGCCTCCCTCTATCCTCTTCTGCCTCCTGTCCTCCACCTTCTCGATCCTCTACCTCCGCTCTCTCCTCTCCTCTACCTCCTCTCTCCTCTCCTCTACCTCCCCTCTTCTCTACATCCTGTCTCCTCTCCTCCACCTCCTCTCCCCTACCTCCTCTACTTCCTCTCTCCTCTCGCTATCCTCTTCTCTACATCCTGTCTCCTCTCCTCTACCTCCTCTCGCCTCTACCCCAGGTGACTACCTCATGAAGCTGGAGAATGCCAAGAGTGTGCAAAGCTGTCATCAAGGCGAAGGGTGTATTTTGAAGAATCTCTTGTTTAACACTTTTTTGGTTACTACTACATGTGTTATTTCATAGTTCTGATGTCTTCACTATTATTCTACAATGTAGAAAATAGTAAATATAAACAAAAACCCTTGAATGAGTAGGTGTTCTAAAACCTTTGACCGGTAGTGTATCTCCCGTCAGATATTCATCATGAGTGCGCCTGGCAGGTTCTCTCCCCTCCCTCCCTCCCTCCCTCCTTCCTCACCTCTCTGCTTCCATCACCTCTGTGGGTCTGCAAGAGAGCTGCTCAAGCCCATTACAAGTGTTGGGAGAAATAACCTCAGCCATGAAATGGAAGAAGTTCATTGAGAAAAAAATCCTCAAACCTGATATGGTGAGAAACAGGAGGGAAGCCATGTGGATTGGAGAACCAATCATGTCTGTGACATCCATCTTAGCTACTAATGCCCTGGCGGTTATATAGAGTATAGTATTAGAGCTGTAGAAGAGTGGAAGAGCTATTTGTTGTTCTAAGTGAATTAACCCTGTGAGTACAGCATTGTTTCCCCTATGTTTTCTCTCCAAGATGGGTCAAAGCAACATCTGTATATTCTAAAAAAAAGAAAGCCACAATGAGATGGTTTAAGACAAAACAATGGACTATGTGGGAACTCCTTCAATATTGTTGGAAAAGCATTCCAGGTGAAGCTGGTTGAGAGAATGCCAAGAGTGTGCAAAGCAGTATTCTATTTACATAGGAGTCATTTACCAAATGTCAGTCTACCAGGAGAGGCAGTGGAAGGACATTTCAGCAAAGCAATTACTAAGAAAGGAAATTGTAGGAAATTCTAAATCCATTATGGCTTTCATTTCTTTGGACTTTTTAACTTGGCTTGTTTTTTTTTTTACTTTTATCCCCAGGTTGCATCATCTTTCAGTTAAAAAGTAAAGAGCATTTTTCCCGCCCCCGCCAAGTGATGATTTTACTCCAGCCATTCTTTGGTAAATGACTCCTATATAAATAGAATACTGCTCCCGCTCTCTCCTGGCAGGTAGCCTAGTGGTTAGACCATTGGGCGTTGCTGGTTTGAATAGCTGAGCAGACAAGGTGAAATAAAATCTTTAGATGTGCTGTACTACTATGGCTGACACTGTAAAACAACACATTTCACTGCACCTATCCGGTGTATGTGACAATATATCTATTTTTTTTCTTTCTCTCTCTCCCTCTCTCCAGCAGAAAGAAAGGTTGATGGTGGTGAAAAGTGATGCATCCATTGATTTAGGTACCACCCATACAGTAGTCAAGAAGGAGGACTGTGGAACTGCAGGACTTGGTATCGATTGATCATCCCGACTGCTAGCGGATATAAAACCTTTTCAACAGCAGGAGGAACATTTGTCACGTTAAAGTACAGTACAGCTACGTATAAAAGCCTGCTACAACTGCTCCCGGCCAGACCTTGGGACCCGGTAATGCGCTGACAAGATATTGATATACAGTGCCTTCAGAAAGTATTCACACCCCTTAACTCTTTCAATTGTTTGTGTTTTACAGCCTGAATTTAAAATCGATTAAATTCCAACTTTTTTTGTAACTGGCCTACACAATGTAAATGGGACCATATTTTCATGTCGCACACCTTTTCGTTGTCTCATTAAATGCTTTTAAAATTTGTATTTGAATTTCTAAAATTTATAGTTGGTTTGAGGTTTTTAAGTCATTGAATTTTAAGCTATTGACCTTTTAAAATATTGTCCCATGTAAATGTGCAATTAAATAATGGTCCCTAATTAGCCCCATACGGATATCGAATGTCAAACCAAATTGACTGGCATTACAATTGGGTTGTGTGCAGCTGTGCTCTGAATTGATGATTACTTGGGTGCTGCCAGCTGTGGGCATGTGGGCAGGGTTGAAATAAACCAAACCCATGGAAAACTTATGGTACCCTTAATTCCATACAATTCTCTCAAATCTCTGTTTTGGACGAAAATGTATTTATTACCAAAAATATCCTATTTACATTTTGTAGTCAATTTTGACACTGGAACATTTTTTTCAGACTAATGTCAATATTCTACCAGAGAAGTTGTTTATTGCCTTCACTTGTCGTTGATCTGTCAAGAAGGGATTTGCAGTGCCTTCAGAAAGTATTCACACCCTGGGACCTTTTCCACATTTTGTTGTATTACAAAGTGGGAAATGAATTGATTCAATTGTCATTTTTGATCAACGATCTACACAAAATACTCTGTAATTTCAAAGTGGAAGAAAAATTCTAACATTTATAACACAATTATAAAAAATTAAAACACTAATACATCTTGATTAGATAAGTATTCACCCCTCTGAGACAATACATGTTAGAAACAACTTTGGTAGCGATTACAGCTTTGAGTCTTTTTGGGTAAGTCTCTAAGAACTTTGGACACCTGAATTGTACAATATTTGCCAATTTTTATTTTTTCAATTCTTCAAGCTCTGTCAAGTTGGTTGTTGATCATTACTAGAAAGCCCTTTTCAAGTCTTTGACACATGTTTTGCAGTATTACTTAAGTGCCTTGTTGCATGTTTTGGAATATTTTTTAGTTCTGTACAGGCTTGCTTCTTTTCACTCTGTCATTTACAGTGCATTCTAAAAATACACACAATACCCCATAATGACAAAGGAAAAACAGGTTTTTAGAATTTTTTGCAAAAACCAAGCCATGAGGTACAAAACTATTTCTGCAGCATTGACGGTCCCCAAGAACACAGTGGCCTCCATCATTCTTAAATGGAAAAAGCTTGGAAACCCCAAGACTCTTCCTAGAGCTGGCTGCACGGCCAAACGGAGCAATTGGGGGAGAAGGGCCTTGGTCAAGGAGGTGACCAAGAACCTGATGGTCACTCTGACAGAGCTTCAGAGTTCCTCTGTGGAGATGGACAACTATCTCTGCAGCACTCCACCAATCAGGCCTTTATGGTAGAGTGGCCAGATGGACGCCACTCCTCAGTAAAAGGCACATGACAGCCCATTTGGAGTTTGCCAAAAGGCACCTAAAGGATTCTCAGACCATGAGAAACAATTTTCTCTGGTATGAAGAAACCGAGATTGAACTATTTGTCCTGATTGCCAAGCGTCACGTCTGGAAGTAACCTAGCACCATCCCTACGGTGAAGCATGGTGCTGTGGGGATATTTTTCAGCGGCAGGGACTGAAAGACACGCAAGATCGAGGGAAAGATGAACGGAGCAAAGTACAGAGAGATCCTTGATGAAAACCTTCTCCAGAGCGCTCAAGACCTCTGACTGGGGCAAAGGTTCACCTTCCAACAGGACAATGACACAGCACACAGCCAAAACAATGCAGGAGTGGCTTTGGGACAAGTCTTTGAATGTCCCTGAGTGGACCAGCCAGAGCCTTGAGAGGTTCTGCAGAGAAGAATGGGAGAAACTCCCCAAATATCGGTGTGCCAAGCTTGTAGCGTCATACCCAAGAAGACTTGAGTCTGTAATCGCTGCCAAAAGTTATTCAACAAAGTACTGAGTAGAGGGTCTGAATACTTATATAAATGTCACATTTCCATTTAAATTTTTTTATAAATCAGCAAAAAAAATTCTAAGAACCTGTTTTTGCTTTGACATTATGGGGTATTGTGTGTAGATTGATGATGGGGAAAAAATACAATTTAATCCATTTTAGAATAAGGTTGTAAAATGTGGAAAAAGTGAATGGGTCTGAATACTTTCCGAATGCACTGTACGTTAATATTGTGGGGTAACTCAAATGTTTTTTTCACATCTACCAATTGGTGCCCTTCTTTGCGAGACATTGAAAAATCTCCCTGGACTTTGTGGTTGAATCTGTGCTTGAAATTCACTAATCGGTTAAGGGACATTGCAGATAATTGTATGTGCTGGATACAGAGATGGGGTAATCGTAAACAAATAATGTTAACCTCTATTATCGAACACAGAATGAGTCCATACAATTTATTATGTGATTTGTTAAGCACATTTTTACTCCTGAACTTATTTAGGTTCGCCATAGCAAAGGGGTTGAAAATGTATTGACTCAACACATTTCAGCTTTTCATTTTTTATTCATTTGTAAACATTTCTAAATGTATAATTCCACTTTGACATTATGGGGTATTGTGTGTGATTTATTGACGATCCAAAATCAAAACAACTTTTCCATGGTCGCACACCAGCCGGCAACTTCAAGACACAAGACTGGTTAGACTGTTTCAAGTTATCTAGAAGGGTGAGTGACTAACTGTGTACCGTTTTGGCAGAGTAAATGTACAAACGCTTGCCACGTGCCAACATACACACACAAGACACCCACATTAAACCACCTTCCCAAGACAACTCTCGTTTGTCTTCAGTCATGGCCGCTGCAATTCTTAACGAGTAAGCTAAAAAACAAGGTCAAATCCGTAAGTTCAGCCCCCCTTTAACAATTCCCTCATGTTCACATTCTAGAAAATAATGAACATTTAAAATGCAGGGAGTGTTAACCCATGAATATTATCATTGATTAGTGTGATTTCCAGGGTCCCTATTGGTACCTTGAATTGAGTTGCTTCTGGAGTACATCTGCAGCTTCCAGCGTACTGCTAATTGCAAAGTGGCAAATGGATTTTGTCACCGAGCATCACTGTGACAAAACGCAACATTCATCGTAATCTTGTTTGCCATTTCGGAGTCACATCTCACTATCGATCGAAGCGATGTGAGCTGACAACATATCATGATGTGAATTAAGGCAATAACCTTAAACTCTGTCAGCCCGCAAGTCTTTCCTCCCCCATTTCCCCCCAAACTTCTTCTCTTTGCCAACTCCCAAACCCACATTTCAATATGCTCCTGTTCTTATGTATTAAAGGAGAGCTGGCATGTCAGAGTCACAGTCCCTGGGCTTTGCATATCTTACACGGTCCCTGATTACAACAGTCAGTGGCAGCAGCAGCAGCCAGCCGTCCGTGAAGACCGCAGCAGGCTCGCAGATTTACACCACGGCCCCGGGGCAATGGCATTACACAAGACATTGGCAGGAAAAGCCTGGTCTACATGAAAGACAGCGTCCACGGGATCCCTGCTGCAGCCAACCGAAACCACCAGGGTGCCGTCAACGGCGTAACCGCTGTTCTGGCGGACTGGATCCGCTGCTCAGACTCAGGCCTGATTTCATGTAATGTAATGGTGGTACTGAGCCCAATGGTGGCTCCTGTTGCCCTTGGACTATGTCTTTAAGTTTAGCCCACAAGTTTTTCATCTTTGACATAAGTCTGGGAAACAAAAGAGCACCTTACCATATGAACGCTTATTGTAATCGTACAGATTCTTCGTTTTTTTCATCAACTATTTTCCTTACTATTACTTAGCTTCCTTTACTGTTAGGAGGCCTGTTTTAATTTCCCTAATGAACAGCAGTATTACAAGCCTCAGAAAGAGATTGAAAAACCTTACATTTGCTGGAATAGAATATGATATTGAAGGGCATATCTGTTTATCGTATATCACAGCAACTACTCCAATGTGTTAAACTACAAAATGTGTTGGCGTGTACAAAATAATCGGGACTAATTCTACATACTGTTACATTATTTAAAATAGAAAAGTGATTAATTTGCCAGGCATATGGCTTTATGTTCCAAACATTTTAATTGCTCTGTCTTGTTAAAGACACAAGACAAAGAATCGTATTAGCATACAGAAAAAACATACAGTAAAACAGTCAAGTATTTAGCATTTGTACAACTTTGCTGAACAATGTGCTACCATGGCAACTGTAACAGTTAGAGTTCTATTCAGAGACTACAAACACACAAAAACACATTTTTTTTTAATTTCGCTGTTGCTTTAAGAGGGGAGGACAGTTGAAGAAGTGAGATGTCTCATTGGTTAGTCATGTCGTCTTACTCGATTACCACTGTCTCTGCAATGGGGTCATGCAAGTGAGCACAGGTGAACAGTCCTCTAATGGCTTACTACTGCAGCCTGAGTCCGCTTTTCCCTCCAGACCTTAGCAATAGATGTTGATGTAGTACTGAGCAGAACAAGGGTCCTATTGAGGGGGCGTTTTACACCTTCCCTTGTTTGTATGATTATGCTGAACCATTAGTGCTTTTTTTGGTCCGTTTCGGTTTGACTATTAAAAAATCATCACCGTTTTTACATTTCTATATATTTTGTAACATTAAATATATTATGAAATAATGAAATATATTATGAAATAATGACGTTACAATGATTTTAGAGCTTTTTAATGGAAATTCCAAAGCCAAAAATGGTGAACATTCAATTACCAAAACATTGAAAATATTCCGTTGTCTCTGTCAGCTCCACATTGGGTAGACATCAATAGAAAGAGGAAATTACTATGAAATAATAAAATATTTCAGTTGTGTATATTGCTTAGTTTTTATTTGATTACTTTATTATTTGAATTCCTTAAAGTAATCATCTCATCTCTGCTCAGGCAATAGCAGTCCGCCAGCCAGGCCATCTACAGTGAGGGAAAAAAGTATTTGATCCCCTGCTGATTTTGTACGTTTGCCCAGTGACAAAGAAATAATCAGTCTATAATTTTAATGGTAGGTTTATTTGAACAGTGAGAGACAGAATAACAAAAAAATCCAGAAAAACGCATGTGAAAAATGTTATGAATTGATTTGCATTTTAATGAGGGAAATAAGTATTTGACCCCCTCTCAATCAGAGAGATTTCTGGATCCCAGGTGTCTTTTATACAGGTAACGAGCTGAGATTAGGAGCACACTCTTAAAGGGAGCGGTCCTAATCTCAGCTTGTTACCTGTATAAAAGACACCTGTCCACAGAAGCAATCAATCAATCAGATTCCAAACTCTCCACCATGGCCAAGACCAAAGAGCTCTCCAAGGATGTCAGGGACAAGATTGTAGACCTACACAAGGCTGGAATGGGCTACAAGACCATCGCCAAGCAGCTTGGTGAGAAGGTGACAACAGTTGGTGCGATTATTCGCAAATGGAAGAAACATAAAATAACTGTCAATCTCCCTCGGCCTGGGGCTCCATGCAAGATCTCACCTCGTGGAGTTGCAATGATCATGAGAACGGTGAGCAATCAGCACAGAACTACAAGGGAGGATCTTGTCAATGATCTCAAGGCAGCTGGGACCATAGTCACCAAGAATACAATTGGTAACACACTACGCCGTGAAGGACTGAAATCCTGCAGCGCCTGCAAGGTCCCCCTGCTCAAGAAAGCACATATACATGCCCGTCTGAAGTTTGCCAATGAACATCTGAATGATTCAGAGGACAACTGGGTGAAAGTGTTGTGGTCAGATGAGACCAAAATGGAGATCTTTGGCATCAACTCAACTCGCCATGTTTGGAGGAGGAGGAATGCTGCCTATGACCCCAAGAACACCATCCCCACCATCAAACATGGAGGTGGAAACATTATGCTTTGGAGGTGTTTTTCTGCTAAGGGGACAGGACAACTTCACCGCATCAAAGGGACGATGGACGGGGCCATGTACCGTCAAATCTTGGGTGAGAACCTCCTTCCCTCAGCCAGGGCATTGAAAATGGGTCGTGGATGGGTATTCCAGCATAACAATGACCCAAAGCACACGGCCAAGGCAACAAAGGAGTGGCTCAAGAAGAAGCACATTAATGTCTTGGAGTGGCCTAGCCAGTCTCCAGACCTTAATCCCATAGAAAATCTGTGGAGGGAGCTGAAGGTTTGAGTTGCCAAACGTCATTCTCAAAACCTTAATGACTTAGAGAAGATCTGCAAAGAGGAGTAGGACAAAATCCCTCCTGAGATATGCGCAAAACCTTTGGCCAACTACAAGAAACGTCTGACCTCTGTGATTGCCAACAAGGGTTTTGCCACCAAGTACTAAGTCATGTTTTGCAGAGGGGTCAAATACTTATTTCCCTCATTAAAATGCAAATCAATTCATAACATTTTTCACATGCGTTTTTCTGGATTTTTTTGTGGTTATTCTGTCTCTTACTGTTCAAATAAACCTACCATTAAAATTATAGACTGATCATTTCTTTATCAGTGGGCAAACGTACAAAATCAGCAGGGGATCAAATACTTTTTTCCCTCACTGTAATGTTATGTGCTCCCCAGACTGTACAGTCTTTAGTCATCCTAATTAGCTAGCCTAAGTATGCTGTAGAGCTGTCTGACAAAATAATTTGACAAATTCTTCAGAGTAGATAAGGTATACCTTCAAACTATCTCTGTCCCTCTCGTTTTGTGTTGTGTGCATTACTCTATGTCAATGCAGTCTGTGTGTATCTAACCTAACGTAGAATCGTAAAAGTGTATCCGTCTAGAGAACTGTACACAATGATGAGATGCGTCACTACAGTCCCTGGTTCGATTCCAGACTGTATCATATCCGGCCGTGATTGGGATTTGTTCTTAACCGACTAGCCTAGTTAAATAAAGGTTAAATAGTTGTTGTCCCAAAGGCTGGAAGACAGGCGACAAGCTTAGGTACAAAATATACCCAAAGAAACACATTAGGCTTATCTTGGACAGATTTTGGCGAGAGTGAAACCTCTTGCTTCGCCTCTACCTCTCAGATCAGTCTGATCAGTCTCTGAGCCAGAAAAAACTGCCGCAATAGATTATGGTCATTGTAGTTAATTACCACATTTCTGTGCTGAACTAGGTTGAATATTTGCTTAGTGAAAACTACAACTCCCTTCAGCCAAGTGTCCCATAGTTTTTGACTTGATTTCTCCAATTTCCCTCTAGAGAAACAGCACCTTGGGCTCACAAAAAAAAAAAACGAAATGATATTCAAGTAATTGAACCGACGTCGGTCAATTAGTTGTTTAACTACTTAAGGAGTAGCGGCGCGCTAGCGGGCCGCTCCTGACACTACCCGGTGAAATGTAAGGCGCCAAATTCAAAATCCAAAAGTTGAATTATTGAAATGTAAGGCGCCAAATTCAAAATCCAAAAGTTGAATTATTAAACATTCATCAATATACAAGTTTTGCATAGTCATCAAAAGCTCTGATTCTTGGCAATATCACAGCGTTGTCAGATTTCAAAAAGGCTTTATGGCGAAAGCACAACATTTGATTGTTTGAGGATAGCACCCCACATATTTTCCACATTAACATAAATTCATATCCAGCGCGGGTCACACAAAACCCATATCAGAGCTAAAATAAATCCCTTACCTTTCGAAGAACGTCTGCTGAGGGCTTCCCAAGTGTAAAAACACGCAGAAAAAACTATGCCGATGGAAATGATGTACTAGCAGCCTATTTCCTAGTGTTTCACTTTATATCCATTGTGTTCCAAACACTTTTTACACAACAGCGATTTTTAATTAACTATGGATTGGAGTGGGTGAGCAGTAACGAGAGAGAACTGAGCAGGTCTGAAAAGGGGAGAGAAACCTTTTCTCGGTTAGTTTTTACAAGTAAATTAGGAGTAAATTTGATTTGTGCCTGACGTTTTGAGGACTGGGTAGTAATTGTATATCTCAGCTATAATATACTGCTCTACTTCTTTACCAACAACCTGGGACCTGCATCCTATCTTCTGTCTCTTCCCATCTGTTGACACACCCATACAATCAGAAAGTTACTGAATCTACTCTGCTCTACCACCAGAATATATTATTGCATGACCATACTGACCAACATGTTTTAAAAAAAATCTCAAGTCTATTTAGTCTATTTAAACTGGAATAGCCCTACATACCCTGACAGAGGTGCTTAATTGGGTTCACCTACTTTTAAACAAGGTGAGTTTAAATAATGAACCAGGAAATTGCTGCCTGTAGGAACTGGAAGTTCCTTGAAAATATCCTGAAATAGAAAATGCACACAAGCCCAATGTGAATGCTAATGCTTTCTCTTTGTATAATAAGTTAACTTCCTGATTAATAAGGAGATGAAGTACAGTTTCTGTGTTCTACACGGTACTTCGCATTAAACTCTTCTTGTGTATTGAAGAGCTTTCAGTGGAGCCTTCCTTCCTGTCTGGACAACCATGGTGATTCCTTTTCATGGCTGTGACCTAATTTTCCACTACAATTTGCTGGTGATATTTCATGTGAAACCTAACTGAGGGAAGAGGGCTGGTATAAAACTTTCAACATGCACTACGACTAATGTGAACTGTCACTAGTGCTGTCTGCCATTAAATACGACAGGCCCCTCTGTTGCGCTGCCACCCAGCCCAGTTAAATACCATCTGGCATCACGCTGCATTAGTGAAGCCACATTAAACAAGGTAGGACATGAATCTTTCACAGCTCCAGGTGTACTGGGGAATGTGCAGCTCTGGTCTGGCAACACACTGACTCTATGGCCTTTTACTCTCTGCAACAACACCACCCTGCACATTTTATTATCTGTGAACTAGGAGAGATAATATCTCCACTCAGACCAATGATTATCATACAGAACCCATCCAGTACAGTACACAACCCTGGGTGATACTTACAGGCAGAGAAACAGTCCACTGTGATACAGCTCATCTGACTTGGAAAACATGTAAACTCAGCTCCACTTCAAGACTCTGTAGTAGTAACCACTGGTGACTGTACTGTAGCTGCCACCAGGAGAGGAATATAGTTTAGAGGCAGGAGAGAGAGGAGAGAAACCCATCCATTTAATCACCAGCAGTAACACTCAAGGCGATGGTGATTAAAGTAAAACAAAGTGCCATTTCCCCTCCACGTCTGGAGTAGTGATGGTCAGAAATAGAGAAACCAGAGAAAGAACCAGAGAGACCAGAGAGATACTTTTTTGAAAGAGAGAGCCAGGAAAGAAGAGTCTCTTCATGGCCCCGCCTCTCCTATCCTTTCTCTTCCCTCTCCTCTGGTCTGTCTGATCTCTGGTCCAGCTGCTCTGCTCCCATTAGAGCCTCTCCTCCCTGGCAGGTGTCACCCTGTACCAGATGCATGGCTGTCTCCCAGAGCCCTTCCTGTCCCATCATTAAGCCATCGACGCTGCATCACTGGGGACAGAGAGAAAACAGGCTGTGGCAGGAATAATCCTGCTGCTAACCTGTCCAGATGAATAATACATGGGCCTGTCAGACAAATGTTAAACAAAGCAGGAGCAGACAACCAACAGGCCGCTACCGCAAGAGAGAGATGGAGAGAGGGAGAGAGAGACCAGAGGGAAAGAGAGGGATGGACGCCTCCTCGTCAACCTTAGTATGCAAAAATGTGCTCTCTCTCCTCTCCTTTTCTCTTTGTGCTGAGTTCAACTTTGTTAGGATAGAGAGGTGGGTCAGTCCTCAGGGCTGACTCCTCCTATCTGTTAGGATAGAGAGGTGGGTTAGTCCTCAGGGCTGACTCCTCCTATCTGTTAGGATAGAGTGGTGTGTCCTCAGGGCTGACTCCACCTACCTGTTAGGATAGAGTGGTGTGTCCTCAGGGCTGACTCCTCCTACCTGTTAGGATAGAGAGGTGGGTCCTCAGGGCTGACTCCTCCTACCTGTTAGGATAGAGAGGTGGGTCCTCAGGGCTGACTCCTCCTACCTGTTAGGATAGAGTGGTGTGTCCTCAGGGCTGACTCCTCCTACCTGTTAGGATAGAGTGGTGTGTCCTCAGGGCTGACTCCTCCTACCTGTTAGGATAGAGTGGTGTGTCCTCAGGGCTGACTCCTCCTACCTGTTAGGATAGAGTGGTGTGTCCTCAGGGCTGACTCCTCCTACCTGTAGGGATAGAGAGGTGGGTCCTCAGGGCTGACTCCTCCTACCTGTTTGAGTTGAGAAGGATGGATTTTATCCTTCTCAATCAACTACTTGTGTGTTTTTCTCTCTGCTGCTAGAATAGTATGTTCTCTCTCTCGGAGTCAGCCAACTCTGCCTGCCATACCCTCGGGCTCCACGGCAGAGTTGGGACCAACGCACCATAACACCACCATCAGCAATGGGAGTATGGGAGAGGAATATACTAGCGGTACCAGACCTGGGTTCAAATAGTAATTGGAATAATTTCAAATTATTTAGCTTTGCTTGAATGAGCTTGTCTTGCTATATATAGCCATGTTATTTTTACTCGTTATTGTTATTCGTTATTCACTTTGTATTTATCCCTCGTGTCTCTATATTGTTGAAAAAAGGAACCGTAAGTAAGCATTTCATTGTTGGTCCCCATCTGTTGTTTACGAAGCATGTGACAAATACAATTTGATTCGACTGCCTGGCGCAATGGAACCAATAGAATTGTCCCAAAAGTGCAAACCACACCCACCTGGCACTCCAGGCCGGCTCAATCAAACGCAAAAAAATATATTAGAAAGATGTGAGGGAAAACACAGCACACCAGCGATGGGGAGATGGAGAGGAATACAGTAATAGTACTAACACAGGTAGGTACACATGTACAGGAAGCCCCGCGTTCCCAACTGTCAACCGCATTTTAATGGAGCTGCTCAGAGCGCCGAATCGAATTAACAAAGTCGTGCTTGAATAACACTGATAGACACCATTATTGTAATCACTGTCAGTTGTCATCTGAGAAACTAATTAAAAATCCAATTAGTTAAACTAGCAAGTAGCTAGTGCAGTGAAGTCACTTCAGAACAGAGATGAGCTTTTTTCATCGCATGAGGCTGCCAAACTGTAGGCTAATAACTGAGCCAAGTGGATCCTCCAGTCCTTCAGACCTTAAACCTGGCTGTTACCTAAAACGGCACCCTATTCCCTATATATTCCCTATCTAAAAAAATATATATATTCCCTATCTAAAAAATATATATATATATATATATATATATATAAATAAATAAATAAATAAATAAATAAATAATAGTGCACTACCTTCGACCAGAGCTGGTCAAAATGAGTGCACTACAGTATATAGGGAATAAGGTGCTATTTGGGACACTTCTCCCCTCTCACCCTCCTCACTGTTGTCCACTCTTGTTGCATGTAAAGTACACTATTAAACACGCCTACAGTGCACCATGTTGAGTCAAGGGGAGTTTTATCAAAGCCGAAACTGAGAGAGGAGAGGAATATTTTCATTGAAAGAAGATATCAGATCAAATGGGTAAATGTAGCGAGCGTAATTAGAGTAGAGATGCATTATTTAAAAGGGAACGGGTGAGTAGGACCGTAGAACTGCCATGCGCTGTACCGGAGCAGAGCTCATGCTTTTTTCTTAACACTGCCTTTCTACGTTCCTTTGACAAGTGTTGGGGAGAACTCAACTACTAATTGAATTGCATTTTGCTATAAGCTTGGTGCTAGTTGAATTCAGATCTCGGTAATGTTTTCAGTAGTGTTTTCAGTTTTTTTTGCCATGTAGTGGTGTAGCTTAGTGGTTCTCAAACGGGGGGAGGGGGTACTTCAGAGTGCAGTACTGCAGAGTGCAGTACCTTTACAATCATACATCTAACACTTTTGACGTCTGGAATAATCAAGCCTAATTTATGCAGGAGTCGCTAATGCAGGATCAAATTTGGTAAAGCACCATCCTCGAGCGTGCCCCTACTGCGCCTCCGCATGGCGGATGTAGGCCCTAGTACCCATTTAAAATACAGCCCATCCATACTTCCAGCAGCTTCAAGCACCACGGGGGTTACATGGTGGGGATGGCCTTGCAAGCCCATAAAAGAAATGTCAGGCATTAGGAGTTATCTATGGCTCTGTTGTGCAAAGGTGGCCAAGTGCACCAACTAGCCCCGTATTGCCGTAGCCATGATTTGTCATCTGGGCTGGGTAACAAATGGGCCCATCTCGGAGACCAGGCATATTCATCAGTCTCAGGCAGGCAGAGGTACTGTAGCACTGGGCAGAGCTGGGTTGCACAACACAACTCTCCCCCCAGTTTTACTGTTCCACTGGATTAGATTTACCAGCTCCACCATCTAGACAAGTTCCCCCTCCCTCTGCACCACCAAATTATCAGGTCTGGGAAAATGTCAAATGTATCACGGTTACACACACAGGCTACGTCGCCATACACACAGACACAGATATTAGACAAACGTACTACAGCATTGATACGAAAGGGATGAAATGTTAAATGAGCAATATGCTACAAAACCTACATAATGCATGTCATCATAATATGTCTTTATATCTATCAATCAATCAATTTACATCAGCAGATGTCAATAAGTGTTATACAGAAACCCAGCCTAAAACCCCAAACAGCAAGCCATGCAGATGTAGAAGCACTGTGGCCAGGGAAAAAAAATCCCTAGAAAGGCAGGAACCTAGGAAGAAACCTAGAGAGGAACCAGGCTCTGAGGGTTGGCCAGTCCTTTTCTGGCTGTGCCGGTTGGAGATTATAAGAGTACATGGCCATTTAAGGCCAGATTGTTCTTGAAGATGACTACAATGATCTAGCTGTCTAAACCGCTGCCTCCATATCACATATACCGCTGCAGCATGGGTTTGAATCTGGCCACATGCTACTCAAGCAAAACTCTCTCTTTCCCACTGTCTCTCCTCTATCCAATATAGCATACGATGCAAAAAAATATACTGTACCTTTAAAATAAACAGGCCATGTGCATACAATGCGTGAGGCACAGCTGGGGTTTTATGCTGCACAAAAGCCTTCTCCTAAAAAGGACATGACTGTGTACTTGTGTGAACCATTGTTGATCTACACAAAAGGCGTATTCAACTACCATTGATGAACAGAGGTATAACAACACACACTGGTAAACTACAGTAAAAAGGCATGATTGGCAAGCTCTAGCTGGCTGGTGGTGGCTTGACAGTCCTCTGTTGTTCAGTATTTTTTCTCTCTGGCTTTTTCTGTAACTTAACCACATTAAACCACAGTACAGGCCTGATTAGTGGCTTCATTTGTCCACTGTTGTCCAGACAGGGTGGACAACAAAATAGTATTTTCTCTGTCTTTTTCTGTCCTGTTTTCATCTCCTGTTCTGTTGGGTTTGGACGTGGTGCTCTTCTCTCTGCCAGGACTGGCATTAGCAGCTGGACTGGATTCACCACACAAAGAACCACTGCTGTTTGTAATTAGCTCCATATTACACAATTAGACTCACTCCCAGGCCCTCCCTTTTTCTTGTCGTCTGCTCAGAGTAAATGAGGTAACAGGATGGGCAAAACAGCTCCTTCAGTTCCCATGTAACTTCCGTTGTAAGATGTAGTTGACGGTTATGCAGATGATGTGTTCAGAACATATTCTGTAAGCTTACAAGTGAAAATAGCAGTAATTTAGCCACCAAAGAAATCTATTGCAAAGTTCCAACAATTGACATTATACCCCCACTAGATAAATTGCATTCTCTAAAGGGCTATGACAGTGTTGAATTGAACTCCCTGACAATTGCAGTGAATGGGTAGAATAATTGCCATGGATCCTTCAACACGGACAAGAAAATAGAAAATGACAGATAAAGAAAGCTTTCAGTTTGTCTGGGCGTATTCTTCCACCCCTGTATTTTTGTAAAGGATTGGGGAATCGATCCACAGCGGTGATATGATAATTGCAATGTTCTCCCTCTAGTCTGACTGCTCTCAGAGAGATAACCAATCCTAATTTATAGAGCGATAGAGGAGGTCCAATCTTGTTAGGATGGAGAGGAGGGGGAGAGGAAGGAGGAGGAGTGGAGGAGGGGAGAGGAAGGAGGAGTAGAGGAGGGGGTTATCTGTCTAAAACCAGGCTGATACAAGTGCTTTGTTCTGGGGTCTAGTGGTCAGGTTATCAGGTCTGCTGGAGGATCAGATCACTACTGACTGAATGGAGCTGGATGAGCTGCTCTATCTGGTAGGTCACTGGGACACTGTTATCACACAGTGGAAACGGAGCAGTTAGATCCAAGTCTCATCAGTACAGTGTTATCACACACAGCTTTTCATTATTGGATTTTATACATAATAATATATGCCATTTAGCAGACGCTTTAATCCAGCGCGGCTAGTCATACATTTTACATATGGGTAGATCCAAGTCTAATCAACTGGGAAAAACAGTACAGCGTCAAACCCACATACTCCAGCCCATAGTCCAGTTCCGTGTAGAGCTAAGCGTGTAGAGCTAAGCATGTAGAGCTAACCATGTAGAGCGAACCGTAAGTTCATTCTAAAGGCTATAAAAGCAGGAGACATTCTCTGTGATGTCCATAGAAGCCTATATGATAATGTACAGACAGCAGTGTGCTATCTATTAAGAGCAGTAACCCCCAGTCCAGAGTTGTACAGTAAGTGCACTCTAAAGGCTGTAAGAGCAGGTACGACATTCTCTATTAGCTTCATAAAAACATGTTATAATGTACAGTAGCATGCTACAGTACCTAGAGCACGGAGGAGTGCTTCACTTTAATGAGCCCAGGGCTATATTTAGAATCCACTTACGTTCACGGCACACTGGCATGGCTGACAGAGATAGGACTTCTGGTAATGATGCAAATAATGAAGCGGGAAATGTGCCTGTAATGATTGATTAATTGCAGTGCCATTTGGAAGAGTTTCAAGGCTAATTTCCATGGTAAACTACCCCAACTGACGATACACTTTAAAGTTCTGTGGGGATTACGGAAGACTGCGAAACACCGCGAAAATGGTTCAAGTCAAATAAGGTGGGGACAAACATATCGAAAACAGGGATGTAGACTTCTCCATAACCAGTCAAAACAGACAGTCAGTACCAAGAAACTAACCTGTAAGCCAGGTTTACAATAGGTCCCAAAGTACAAGCTCATTGATCCTGAATGAAATGACTAATATGCTGTCCTGTCTCAACCTAATGACTTTGGTGATGTTGTTTACTGAAGTTTGAGGACGAAAGCCAGGGACTGTCGTGCATCATCTTCATCTGAGAGAGTAGCTCATCTGCAAGCCAGAGTCTGGGATAATATGTCGGTGATGGAGACAGCAGCGACGGTGACAGAGTATGTGTGTGTGTGTGTGTGTGTGTGTAAGGCTTGGGGAGGGTAGCTCAAATCAGTCGTCTCGGGTGTCCAAAATGAGCGATGGCTCGGCCAAGAGCACGGTCATCAATCACAGAGGACATTTCTCTTAAGGATGCGGTCATGTGGAGTCAGGGTGCGTGTGTGTTAAGGTTGAGAGTTATGCTGAGCAGAGGGCCAGGAGGGCAGCCAGAGACACCAGACAGCCCCCTGGGGAGTGCAACACGTCAGTTTGCAGGGAAATGGGGAGAAATACAGCTCCGGAGCTACGGAACCAAGACAGCTTCTTTCATTGACCTTTACCTTTCATTGACTGGTACTTACAAAAGAGCCTGGCTGTCAGTGTCATGGAGAGGCAAAGCAGCTTTGGATGGAGTTAACTTGACTTCAGCAATTAGGGCTGTGTTGTTTCTGTTTGGATCTCAGACAGCGGCAGTGGCGAACNGTCTGGTTTGGAAAGTGAAGTAGCTAGGGATGAATTGAGCGTTTGTTGGTTCGTTCGGTTGGTGTGTTTTTGTTTGGATCTCAGAAATTAGAACTGGGGGTCTGGTTGCCAAGTCAACAGGCCACCTAATCAGAATACAAAGTGTTTGATCTGCGTTGTCTGAGAATAATCGTCTCGTTGAGCATATATATATATAATTAAAACGAAGTAGCTCTATTTAGTGTGCCAAATCAAATGGGGCAGGCCAAGAACAAGACAGAAGGGTACAATCAAAATAGCGCCCTTTTCCCTATGTAGTGCACTACTTTTGACAAGGCCTGCATAGGGCACTGGTCAAAAGTAGTGCATTAATGTGGGGAATAGGGTGCAGACAGGATGTGTGACTGATCTCTTGCCTTGCTGCCCAGAGCAGT
Organism: Hucho hucho; assembly: GCA_003317085.1. Lineage (NCBI taxonomy): Eukaryota > Metazoa > Chordata > Actinopteri > Salmoniformes > Salmonidae > Hucho > Hucho hucho. The sequence goes on from QNTS01001383.1 coordinate 233,622, forward strand.
AAGTCTTTGATCTGCAGTGTGGTCAAGGTGGGCCAGAGAGATAACTTTATCCTTGGAGGGACCTGGGACTTAGCCAGTCTAAGCAGGGCTGGTTGGCACTCTCCTATTAAGATGTAATGGCAAGGTTGGCAAGGTTGACCCTGACACACACACACACACTCACACGCGTTGCACGCATACACACTTGGTGTAGACACACATGCATGCACACACACATGCACACACACCGCCAGCTAACTCTGCAGAGTATGGAGGACTTAGAAGAGAGGATAGAGAGGCTACTCCATATAAACATCATACAGTGTGTGTGTGTGTGTGTGTGTTCTTCTGATAAATACTGTATTAGAAATCCGTCTTAATTGAAAATAAAAATGATGTGGGATTGTGTGATTCAATACAATGCCAAAATGAGAACTTCAGAAAGAAAGACATCACTGTGGCTCTCAGAACTGATGGAGAATTCTCATCATTTAATAGATTCTGTGACCTGCCTCTGCCCCCTATCTCTGAGCCAGAAAGAAAACAAACGCACGCGCGCACACACACACACACACACACACACACACACACACACAAAGGAAACACTCTGACGATCACAGACAGCTTCAAGATGTTCAGTGTCTGGAAGAAGTACTAAAAACCACATAATACACTGGAACATGTCCAGTCCTTCCAAGAACTTACGTAACAGTACTTTGGTATTATTATACAGTATATAAATTATTAATATTATTTGCCAAGGCTATCAGCTGAAGAGGCTTCAATGAGGCTTCCATTTATCTCAGCACTGGGATGCTGCTATTGACGTGCAGAGCGAGAGAGTGATGCAGGCAGCCAATATCTGCCAGAAGAAGTTTCACTGACAAGTGACACATTCTGGAAGGACTCTCTCTCGCTGAACTTCAACAGTAAAGTTGGCCGCTTATGAGTATCGACAGGCACGCCGGGAGGACGCGGACAAGACGATTGATTTTGCCTTAAACGTTTTTGCCGAAGGAAGAAAAGCTAGTCGGTTTGGGAGAAGCGGGGAAGCAGGCGGGTGGCAGGGACAAAGTGTACATCACTCTCTCTTTTGCCTGCTCCAATCAATCCCATCTCCATCCACTCTCCCAGGAAGGGAGTGTGTGGTTTATTCTCCCCCCCAAGAAACGCAGCCTTGCAGAGGCAGCAGAAATACTGGCCAAGGGCATCCGACTCTGGATGGCCCTGGTTCCATCTTCGTCTTATCTCATCTCATTCCTGCAGGCTGAGCAGAGTCCGGTCCGGTTTCCGCCCCCACAGTTCGAGATCACAGCGAGCCTTAGTCAATGGACCATCGCTGGCCTGAAGCAAGGTTTTATCCCTGGCCCCTGTGACACACCGGTTACTACTCCACTTCACAAAGCACTTCTACAAGACAATGGCATTCACAATCCATTATGAATACAGTGGGCTACTGTGTGGGTTGGATTGTCCTGTTGAAGCGTAGTGCCATGTGGAACTGAAATTAGTTTTTTTGACCATGAGAGAGAGAGACTCCTGAGCCGTACTTAAAGCTTTTGATGAGGGTCCTGAAATGATCCCTGTACCGTCTCATGGGGACAGAAAAAACGAATGGTGAACGCTGCATTGTCACTTAAGTTTCTATTTAAAGAAAGGGTATGTTTGATAAGGATTAATGTATCAGAAAACGCGAAGAGCATATTTTTTAAATATGTTAAGGCTACCCAAACACTGAGTGGACAAAACATTAAGAACACCTTCCTAATATTAAGTTGCAACCCCCTCCCTTTTGCCCTCAGAACAGCCTCACTCCATCAGGGCATGGACTCTACAAGGTGTCGAAAGCATTCCATAGGGATGCTGGCCCATGTTGACTCCAATGCTTCCCACAGTTGTGTCAAGTTGGCTGGATGTCCTTTGGGTGATGGACCATTCTTGATACACAGGGAAACTATTGAGTGTAAAAAACCCAGCAGCGTTGCAGTTCTTGACACACTCAAACCAGTGCGCCTAGCACCTACTACCATACCCTATTAAACGGCACTTAAATATGTTGTCTTGCCCATTCACCCTCTGAATGGCACACATACACAATCCATGTTCTTAATGTTTTGTTCACTCAGTGTACAGTAGACAGATCAATGGAGCCCGGTTTGAATTAACATATTTTAGTTGCTGCAATTAGTCTGGCCAAATAAAGCAAGGACATAGCTTTGATTTGGCTTACTTCAAATTGATCCTTAAAGCTAATGTAGACTAAGCCCAAAAAGCTTAGTCTACATTAAGACACGTCCTGTGTAGCATAAGTCTTTAAGACAATGGATTTTCCTCTTACCTTGATTGTGTTTATTGCTAAGGTACCGTAATCGAGGCATTTTAAGGCGATTTACAACACCGTTCGGAGGTCTTAATTAGCTTAGCTTGGTGGATAATTAACACGTAACATTAAAGAGGGGTCCTAAACCAACCTGTCTTGTTAGAGGAAGAAATACAGGTATATGTCCTCTGTAGTTCAGTTGGTAGCACATGGTGCTTGCAAAGCCCAGGTAGTGGGTTTGATTCCTGGGACCATCCGTACGTGAAATTTATGCACGCATGACTGTAATGTTTAGGTCAGTTGTATGCTGCTGCTTTGAGATCTATTAACAGCAAGGGTTGCATTTTTTACTGATGCATTTGGCAATATTAAATTAATCCGCACAAAACATGTAAACAAAAGCGTTCACTGTGAAAGTTGATACATGTAGGACATTCATATATAGGCTATGCGCAGCACTTCGTTCAATTGATCAAATCAGTTATGGTTTTCTTGCTCAAACCGCGAGCAACACCTGTCAAACTCAGACATATCTCTCAAAACACAGGGATGTCGATTCGCACGTGACAAGTATTATCAGAAGACTTTGGAGTTTGCCAAAAACAGTAGTTTATTCTCTCTGGAATTATTACTCTCCTGCCACGTAAAAATTACAGACGTGGCAGATTCGGACCGGACTAAAATTACAGATGTGGTGTTTTGTGCTTGTGCACATAATTACATTACCCAACCTCCCCCAGTAAAACTAATCCCGTCTGAATAGGGCTTTAGTTTCTTTGGATAAAAGCGTCTGCTAAATAGCATATATTATTATATTAGGTATTGACCCCAAATGTAGTAGACAAGATACAATAGATACCTATACATGGGGTCAATTCCATCTAAATCCCAGTCAATTCAGTAATTTAATTGCATTCCTCTGGAGTAATTCTAGGTTCAATGCAACACACCAGATAAATAAACCAGATGTTTCAGAATTGTACATGGTAAAAGTCAGAACACTCCCAAAACAACTTTTAAAAGGGTGTTTGATTTAATTTCAATTGAAACTAAGTGATTGACGTTACTGTAACCGTGTCGAGGTTTTCTGGGAAAAGTGAAATTCTAATTATTATACAGCCCTTAATTGAAGTGGCTGCTCATGCCATTTTATGTCAGAGCTTCCCTGTTTGAATGTTTGAATATGGAATGGAGAGTTCCAGAGGGAACTTCAGTAATGTAAAGTAACTTTCTGCATTTGATTGATATACAGGACAGTAGATAAATAAATCATTCAATAATATTCCAAGGTCACGCCCTTCTGAATTGGCAGAGAATATGTTTAGCTTGCATTCATTCGCTGTTCTCGTCACACACAGAACGGACCAGGTGGTAATTATTCATTGTCAGACTGATACGGCGTGCTAGACTGTGTGTGTGTGTGAGAGGGAGAGAGAGAAAGCGAGAGAGAGACAGAGGGAGAGAAGGAGGGAGGAAGTGTGTGTGTTTGTGTGTGTGAGAGAGAGTGTTTGTGTGCGTGTGTGTTCATGCGTGCATGAGTGGTCTCAAGGGCTCCCTGTTGGCTTCCAATCTCATAAAGCCTGTTTTGGTTTATCCAAAAGGCAGAGTAAAAATAACCGTAATTACCCCCAAATATAGCTCCCTAAAGGTAAATCCCACATCCACAAATCCCAGACCGTAGTTTTAGCCAAAAGCTTAAACAACTCTACCGCTGAGCTGCCGTGACCCCTCACCACTCAGCTCTCCCAAAAGACAATAGAGAATTACATTTCTGTATTATTTGCTACACACCATTGGCTTTAAGTGCCTCCAGGACTTCCATCACTAGCATCTGTTGAGACAAGGCGTCAGTTGGATCTATGGGGAGGGGTAGAGAAGAGAATTGGGGATGAAATCTAAAGTGCAGGCTTGAGTTTCGCAGGTTAGCGTTTTTCGTCATGAATCTTGTTCTGGAGGCAGCTCTGCATTGTGGTCACCAGCTAGCACAATGTCATAAAATCTGATTTAAAACCTTACCCTAACCTTAACAACACTGCTCACCCTAATGCCTAACCTTAAATGAATAACATTTTTGTTTTCATCAATTTTTTTAATATAGCCAATTTGCAGCTGGCCCATCAATTATCGCTCAGTTCTGCCTCAAGGACGGTTTATAATAATGACCTATTCCTCACCCATTAAAATGTCTGCCTTTCAAATACTATATAATCGATTGAGCTCACATACAGTCACCGTTAAGGCTAGGCTACCTCATCATCAAACAACCAAGTGAAGTAAGACCTCTAATTACTAGTTTCAATGTAATTAAGGTTAACTATATAATGTATCTTTACTAGGGCTGACCCCATTTAGTCGACCGGCCGGTCATTTCTGTAAATGCATTCAATATATTATTATTACAGTTGTTTACCGTTTTCATTGTCTGAGTGGACACGTTGTTTGCAGAACTCACAACCTATGCTACACTTGTGAGAGATACGTTTTTGTTTATTTCATTCAATTTTCGAGTTTTGTCAATTTATTATTAATCGTCTATGTTGAGTAAGGACTCGCAACTGATTACGCATATAGAAGTAGGACTAGTCTACCTGGCCTGCACGCAAATGTAGGCCTATAAACATGCCCATTTGGGGATGTCTAATAGCATTTTTGATTGTCTTAACATATCATCACTAATGAGCTGTGGACCTCAAACAGCAAGTAAACAAAGTCTGATTTTAGACTCAATTGAGAATGCAAATATTTCCAGCTCTCTCCCTTTCGATAACCACTCGGCATGAAAAGGAAAAATGTAATGCTCCGATCCAGTCATAAAATACCTGATTACTTCTTATCCCTTGCACAAATAACCTACAGCTGTATCTGTCCCGAGCTCACTGGCACGGGAAACTCTGAGGGCCCAGAATACGTTTTGTTTTATTCAGGATATTTTCTACCTGCAGGCTGCAATGTTTTTATTTGTTGGCTTTATGTAGGCTATTTTTACACAGTTGGTAATAAGAGTTACTTTTAGATTTGTATCATTAACCACAGACAATGATTTTGAGATACCAAGACTATTAAATCATTCTCTCTACTATTATTCTGACATTTCACATTCTTAAAATAAAGTGGTGATCCTAACTGACCTAAGACGGGGTATTTTTACTAGGACTAAATGTCAGGAATTGTGAAAAACTGAGTTTAAATGTATTTGGCTAAGGTGTATGTAAACTGTATATTATGTTAACTAATAGCAAAGAACAGTTTTGGAATTTGCCTAATCAAGACCAAATTAAATCTGTGTGACATGATGCCCTTTGGATTTATCATTTTAGAATGTCAGTGTACTAGCTAGTACACAGTGCAGGTTTTAATCATGACCAGAGGGACCACCTAAGTGCCAAATTATCCTATGTAGATTTAAAACAGCATAATTCTGCAGTTCTGGTGAGAACTGGCTAAATGTTTCACAAACTGATCCATGTTGAGGGAGCGTGCCCTCCTTGACTCAACACTGAGAATTCCGAGGTGACTTAACCTGTCATCAACCATTGTTGTCCTCAGGTGGGTTTTAATCAGTTTTAAAGCGGAGAAGCTTCTCTCGCAAGAAGCACTGCTGACTGGTGTAACAACAGAAATGTTACAAAGTCAAAATAGCTCATGGAAGACCTCTTTATAAGGTTCTAGAAACACAACAAAGTCAAGGAGAGTAGACGGCCTGTCCCTTCCACTTGTCTCTCCTATCAAGAAGCCGCTTGGTTTGATGAACCTCATGTTTGAGGTCCTCTAAATCTGACTCAAAGGTCTGAGCAAAGGCAAACAGAGGGTCCTCATTCCAGAAGGTTGTACTCTTTGGGTTGAGAGACTGGACCCCTTGAATTATCTCGCAATTCTTCTTTGAAAAACGCCTCTGCAGCTCAGCTGTGAGACTGTCAAGCACCTGATAAAAGATAGCTCTTTGGAAGCTCTCACTATCACTTTGGTCACCATTTTTCTGACCTACAGTGCTCATCATCAATGAGTCGTGAAATATTATGCTTGTTTTAGGCTGTCTTTTACACACTGTTTGTACACTTATTTTGCAGTGCTTATTTTGCACTCTTCAACCTCTTTACATAGTTCTCCAAAGTAACCCTCACTTCTGTAGTCCTGTAATGTGTCTGTAAGGACACCTAGATCCACAGCCCTTGCTAGGTCAAGAGAGCTTGATTGGAGCATGTCAGAAAGACATTTGGCATCACCAAGCACTTTACAAAAGGTAACCAATCTGAGAAAGAAGGCCCCTTGCCTCGACTGATCTATCACCACTATTTTCAAGTGTGATATCCTGTAGCACTCTCAGAACTGCTGGAAGCCTGTCCCTCAGATTACGGCATGCCATGTATCTGCATGCCCACCTTACATCCGTAAGTCTCTGTAGTTCCCTGGGCTGCTGCTGTGGATACAGCTCTTTCTGAACTGCAAGCCACTTGAGATCAACGTACGAGCCAGATACAAAGTTATAAAGCTTCTGCAGTAGAGAAAAACAGTTAACTGTCTCAGGCACTTATTTTACAGCATCGACAAGAACCAAATTCAAACAATGTGCATTACAGTGCACATAAAATGCAAATCTTGCACTGTTTTTAATATGTGCAGACACACCAGAATGCTTTCCACTCATGACGGATGCACCGTCATAGCCTTGCCCCACAAGATTATTTCTGTAGTCCAGACCATGTTTTTCAAGGCAATCAATAATAATTTTTGAGACCTGCTGCATCTAAGCTTTCACCTGACAAAGTGTAAAAAGCTTTCGTGGATGGCCCTGTTGTAATAGTACCTCACAACTAAAGACATTTGTTATTTTTTCTTTAAATCTTTGGTTTCATCTGCAATTACACTAAAAACGTTACTTTCTTTTACTTCTCTTATAATTTCACTTTGTACCATCTCAGCTAAGCCCTCAAGAACTTCGTTCTGGATTTGGTGACTTGTGTACTTAGCATTGCCACACGCATTCATCCTTTTCTCTATGAGAGAGTCATGCTTTGCTATTTCTTCTAAGTTGTCAAAAAATGACCGTTGTGAGAGTCATCAGACTCTCGATGACCTCTCTGTGCTATAGTTTGAGTGGCAGTTAATAGGAGCACATCTGCAATTGTTTTAATGTACAGTTTTCCTCCTTTCACTTTTTTCCGGTCCTCATTTCTGACAGCTAACATTGATGAGTTGCTGTCAATAGCCCTTTTATGCTGATTCCAAGCATACCTAGCATTGATATGATGCTCTGCCTTCGAATGGAGTTTAAACCCCAGAATCTTTAAACAGTGCCTTTTTCCAGTTACAAAAACCTGACTGTAATGTGAAGGCAGATTCAGGTGTATTGGGCAGAGAAGAATGCCTACAAACGAAAAACAATAAGTCGAATCTTGACTTACAGAATATTCAAGCAATGAATTGTCCTTTTACCAGGAGCCCTTTTTGTGAAATGTTTTCAAACACGACTGTACAGGACCCTCTTCTTAAATAATGTGTCATATCGCTATGGAAATGTATAATTAAGGGATCCACAAGATTAGATACTAACATCCCTTGATATATCTATTACATTACATTAAAATAACACAAGAACCATTAGCGTATAATCACAATAACAATGCCACAGCCATCAAAACAGGAACACACATCAATCAACAACCAACATTTTGTGAGGCTTAATCTGACAAAATCATCTATTACAAGCTGAAGCTAAACTTAAATTCTGAACTGGGCATGTGACTGACTGCCTGGTAGATGCTCTGACCTGGTGGTGGTAGACTGGGTCCTTGTGAAGTCTGACCACACTGACTCTGACTAGCCTCAGGTAGGGAGCTACGGTCTGTTTGCACCTGATCTGCCTGTTTGTGATTCTTTAAAAAGTCTGATATCTCTCCATTTCTTTTCATGTTTAATTGACCCTATGCAAAAATAAGACAGTCTATGGTTACATCTAATCATCCAATTACCCACATTAGTCCAATCTCAATCTTAATTACAAATCCCCATTATCATAACTGTACCTTAAAATCAACTACCAGCCTGTTACTAGTTAGATCATGGCTAGCCCTACTCTGCAGTAAGTAACAAACAGGCTATCTACAAATTGTGGTAATCTTTTGAGTAACGTTAACAGATTGATAATAACAATTGTTCGTTTTGAGTTCAAGTACAAAAATCTAACAGATAATGACAGCAGTAGCCTACTAGTTACCCCACATTAGCTAAACATTCGTATACTGTATCTTACGACACTGCACTGTATATGTGTGTATTACTAGCACAGATGTAAACATAATGTCAGGCTGAATTGGGAACCGATCTCTCTTATCTGATTAACTGTCTGTTAATGGAGCCAAAGGTCTAACGTTAACTTACACAGCGACACAATGTTGTCCAGGAAACCTAAACCCAATGCTAAACCTTAAAACTTACTTCAAATATGATGCTTTCGCCAATCGCGAAAAGAGCTTGTGGAGTTGTGGGAATATTCTCTTTTCTTCTTCTGTATGTTCTTCTTCTTCTTCTGTATCTCGCAACCAACGTTAATATTATCTCTTCCTCGTCCTCGATTTGAAAAGTGCGCGCTGAATGTCAAAATAAACGCTTCTTTCAACAAGAGGTGAAATGAGATGTCAATCAGCATCAAACTGCCAGTAGCGAATAAAATTTTGGGGTGGCACCCGGGGTGGCCAATCAGATGTCAGGGGTATCCAGTGCCACCTGGACACCCCTCTGGCTCCGCCCCTGTGTAAAGGCAGAATCTGCAAATGCCAGCAGCAGCGGGAGGAGGGTTGGAAACAGGTTTTTTTCTTCTAGTTAAGCTATATTGATCTCTGGCTCCCTCTTGAGTCATTTTTGTGTGTCTTAATTATTTAATCAAACAGCGTGCTTAAAGCTTCAAACAAGTTCAGTACATAATGTCTATGGAAAAATACACATTTAAAAAGGTCAACCAATCGATTGGTGATAACTCTCGGTCGCCCAAAATGTTATTTTTGCAATTAGCACACTAAGAAGAAAAAGAGCAAAAGCGCTTAACAGAGTGCCATCATGGTTCTAGCTAAATGACACTGAATGAGGGTACATTTCACGATTCATTAAATTCTGTGGAGTGAATTCAATTTGTGCCCACGTTTTAATGAGTGCCCAGCAGTGGTTAATTTGGAGATACCCTGAGAAGCAATGTGAAATGGTTATCTTTCACAAGAGCAGCTTTCCTTTCTAAAGACTTTTAGCTGAAGTGTGTGTGTGTGTGTGTGTGTGTGTGTGTGGAGGGCGAATGGTGATTTGGCTTAACTATAAAAGGAAACATTTACAAAACACACAATACAAAGCTGGATGTTTTTGCAGGGCCTTCCATTTAGCTAAGGATTGTTCTTTTAAAACTTCAAAGCACTCTAAAGTTTTAATTTAGGATATTTGGTATTTACTGTGAACATTTCGTTTTCAGCTTAGTGTTTTCTAACCTGGCATGCCCTGTCATATTTCTATTTGTCTAAAGTTAGACAGCAACAAATTCATGTTCTTAGATTCCTACCGATCTCCTTTGAGTCTGTCATTCAGGTAGCTTAAATTAGAAACAACTGTCATCTTTGATGCTTTGAGCTGTAGAATCAAATTCATATTCCATTTTCCCCGAGTGTTCCAACCCCTCTTGTTCAAGAGCTGCAGAAATGACACTGTCAGTCAGTCAGTCTATTCCAATAAGAACACCTCTCTCTTATCTCTCACATCACATTTTTGGGGGGGGCGGTTGCCGTGTGATTGATGGGAATTGGATCTTTGCCCTTAAATGTTGCCGTGGAGATAAAGTGGTGGTGACAGCTCCATGCTGTGAGTGACTTCCTGGATATCCCCACGGTGACCGCAGGCGGTGACACTTCAGGAGTGACAGGTGATTTTCTCCCCCCAAGGTGTCAGAGGGGGTCTGGGCTCAGAGAGAGGGAAACTCTGAGTTCTGCCAAGGTGAAGACCTTTGGACACAATTCAGCTGAGTCCTTGCCAACAGGTCTCCGATTGGTTGGTTCACACATTGCAGGTGCCGGGATAATTGGACTAGGTGTACCTTTAATACAGGGTAAAACATGCACATTTGAAGCAACAGTACATATGTATAGACAATATAACGAACAAGCAGCACACCAGTTTTTAAGCAATAAGGCATGAGAACCTGGGGATTATCGTGTGATAACTCCCGACTAAGGGCTGTTAGGCCAGAGGCAAAGCCAAGGGAAACAGCCCTTTAGAGGGGGTTATCAGACGATTTTTGTTCACCTATTTGGCCACATCCGGTACCTCTCCTGGCATGAAAAATTATTTTCACTTTTTGCAAAGGGTTCTGGAGGAGCTCCAGCAACAACACTGATGAATTGAAATACATTTGCCAAAGTTATACAGAAATAAATGAAATCATTCAGAATAGCCTACTACACTAGAAAGCCTATAATTTTGCCAGAGGATCAATAGCATCTTTGAAAAAATTGCGTAGCTGTGGAGTGTACCCCAATAACAAGGCATAGCCTACAGTCTGGAACACGTGGCAAATCTGTCAGTGAACAGCATGCAGACAAAACAGGTTGGAAAGCAAATGGCTCCTGCTGAAAAGAGAAGACTCTATGCTGTAGGCTACCAAAATATTTGATCAACTTCCAAATATTTGACAAAGTCAAACAGGAGAGAGAGGCTTTAGGCACGAATGCATCGGCCATCACCAGCGAGGGAGCTGCGCTTCATTGGGTGAGTCAGTGGAACTGGAAAGTATTTTTAGGACTATAATTTCCTACTCAAATTGTAGCCTACAATAGCTATTGATGGATTCAAGACAAGTTAGTATTTATTGATCTCAGATTCTCAGTTGTTCTTTGTCAAAGTAGCCTCTCATTTCGATCATTTGTGTGGTGATTTTAAGACAATTGGGAACTCGAGGTGGAATCATGATGTCAGTGATCTTCAGGTCGGAAAGTCGGAGCTCTAGAGTTCCTGACTTGGAATTCCGAGTTAGACAACCATTCAAAACAAATTTGACCAATTGGAGCTAGTTTTTTCAGAGTTCCCAGTTGTCTTGAACGCACTGAAGTCAGAATTCTGAGATTTCCCAGTTGCGAGTTCCTAGTTGTTTTGAACGCGGCATTAAAAAAGATTATACCAAAGTCTCTAGTCAAATGAAATGCGTTTATAAAAGACAAACATTTTGCCACTAAAATTGTTCCCCATGTGTGCAACTTCTCTAAGGGCCTCTACTCTTCTGCGACATGCCACTACACAAATGTGATGATATGCATGCAATGCATTATTATAAAGGTGATTCTTTTTTTCATGCGTTCCGGTACCTCAGAGCTCCCCAGGTCACCCCACTCTCGTGCTCAATTTTTGTTCCAGCACTTCCCGATTTACAAATTAAGCACTGAGGATAGCTAGGCTAACGTTACTTCTCCTTTGCTACTGTAGCTAACTAGCCAACTAAAACTAACACAGAATCACATCAAGCAGCTGAAATGACAGCAAACTATGTGCATTTTCCTTTGTTTATTTTGCCAATTCTTTGGAAATATCCATTAATGATCCTGATAATTGAATTGGCCTGGATCAGAGAAACTTTCAGTCTCATCATGTTCATATGCATGGCACCATGGAGATCCCACCACAAAAAAATAAGCAACATGTTGCACAGGTTGGGTAGGCAGACAGCAAGGCTTATACAGTGGCTTATACATTTTGTACGTTTGCCCACTGACAAAGAAATGATCAGTCTATAACTTTAATGGTAGGTTTATTTGAACAGTGAGAGACAGAATAACAACAAAAAAATCCAGAAAAACGCATGTGAAAAATGTTATAAATGAAATTGCATTTTAATGAGGGAAATAAGTATTTGACCCCTCTGCAAAACATGACTCAGTACTTGGAGCCAAAACCCTTGTTGGCAATCACAGAGGTCAGATGTTTCTTGCAGTTGGCCACCAGGTTAGCACACATCTCAGGAGGGATTTTGTCCCACTCCTCTTTGCAGATCTTCTCCAAGTCATTAAGGTTTCGAGTCTGACGTTTGGCAACTCGAACCTTCAGCTCCCTCCACAGATTTTCTATGGGATTAAGGTCTGGAGACTGGCTAGGCAACTCCAGGACCTTAATGTGCTTCTTCTTGAGCCACTCCTTTGTTACCTTGACTGTGTGTTTTGGGTTATTGTCATGCTGGAATACCCATCCACGACCCATTTTCAATGCCCTGGCTGAGGTTCTCACCCAAGATTTGACAGTACATGGCCCCGTCCATAGTCCCTTTGATGCGGTGAAGTTGTCCTGTCCCCTTAGCAGAAAAACACCCCCAAAGCATAACGTTTCCACCTCCAGGTTTGATGGTGGGGATGGTTTTCTTGGGGTTATAGGCAGCATTCCTCCTCCTCCAAACACGGCGAGTTGAGTTGATGCCAAAGAGCTCCATTTTGGTCTCATCTGACCACAACACTTTCACACAGTTGTCCTGTTCATTGGCAAACTTCAGACGGGCATGTATATGTGCTTTCTTGAGCAGGGGGACCTTGCGGGCGCTGCAGGATTTCAGTCCTTCACGGCATGGTGTGTTACCAATTGTTTTCTTGGTGACTATGGTCCCAGCTGCCTTGAGATCATTGATAAGATCCTCCCGTGTAGTTCTGGGATGATTCCTCACCCTTCTCATGATCATTGCAACTCCACTAGGTGAGATCTTGCATGGAGCCCCAGGCCGAGGGAGATTGACAGTTCTTTTGTGTTTCTTCCATTTGCGAATAATTGCACCAACTGTTGTCACCTTCTCACCAAGCTGCTTGGCAATGGTCTTGTAGCCCATTCCAGCCTTGTGTAGGTCTACAATCTTGTCCATGACATCCTTGGAGAGCTCTTTGGTCTTGGCCATGGTGGAGAGTTTGGAATCTGATTGATTGATTGCTTCTGTGGACAGGTGTCTTTTATACAGGTAACAAGCTGAGATTAGGAGCACTCCCTTTAAGAGTGTGCTCCTAATCTCAACTCATTACCTGTATAAAAGACACCTGGGAGCCAGAAATCTTTCTGATTGAGAGGGGGTCAAATACTTATTTCCCTCATTAAAATGCTAATCAATTTATAACATTTTTCATGTGCGTTTTTCTGGATTTTTTTGTTGTTATTCTGTCTCTCACTGTTCAAATAAACCTACCATTAAAATTATAGATTGATAATTTCTTTGTCAGTGGGCAAACTTACAAAATCAGCAGGGGATCAAATACTTTTTTCCCTCACTGTATTAAACCTCGCTGTACCAAACCAAATGCTAGGCTAGTAGCATGGGGAAATATTGTCTAGACGCAGGCTTTTTTGGGGGGTTTGTTTTGTTACATTGTTGCAGACAAGGATATACCATGACACATGACATTCTTAATTTAATAAAACAATGAACTAGAATGTAGTGTTTATCTAAGGCACATTGAGTTACTCCTGCTTTAAAGCTGCACACTGTAAATGTAGCCTACAGTTCTGAGGATGCACAAAGTGATTGTTTTATTTTAAAGGTCCGTTTTCCCTCTCATGGGTTATGGGTTGCATTTCACATGAAAAGGGCATTTTACTATCATAGCGCATTTAGCCCTCCGGTCAGCCCTGACAACAGTATGCTATTTCCCCACTTCAAATAGCCTGCAGGCGCGCACCAATGGAGGGTTCACAAGACCTGACACAGATCAATGCAAAACACTCACCAGAAAACTTTTTGTTGCAACAGAATCAATTCTATGATGGCAAACATCAGACATATCCACTGTTGCTGTTGGCCGAGGCTACTGTTAGGGAAAGGGGGATACCTAGTCAGTTGTATAACTGAATGCTTTCAACTGAAATGTGTCTTCGGCATTTAACCCAACCCCTCTGACTCAGAGAGGTGCGGAGGGCTGCCTTAATCAACATCCACATCGTCGGCGCCCGGGGAACAGTGGGTTAATTGCCTTGTTCAGAGGCAAAACAACATATTTTTACCTTCTCAGCTCAGGGATTCCATGCAGCAAACTTTCGGTTACTTACCCAACGCTCCTACCCGCCAGGCTACCTGCCGCCCCTAGCCAACAAATCCTGGAATAGCACCCTGAAAACAACTGCGCTGTCTGCTGTTGTGGCATTTTACGTCATTCTGAGTGACGTTGTTTACAGAGGTACATCATAGGGGTCATTCATATGGGCACAGAAGACAAACTGTTTTTTACTTTATTTTTAAAGATGCCCAGCGAGGACATCGTTTTTATGGGAAGAAGCAACTCATTCCACTCTGAGGCTCCAGTATACAAGAAAGTACCTTTCCCAGCATTACTCCTGAACCTGTATAAGCACACATTAGCAACACCTGACGGTGCTGTGATTGTGTGCATCCCTAACACTGGGAAAGTAATCAGTTAGATATCTGGGCAGAGAACCATACATTCTTGTGTAAACCAAACCCAGTCTAATCTGGGACACCCTCAACAGACAACCAGTTGAGTTCCTGAAAGCAGCTCCTGCCTATGTGAGTACATGGACTCACCTTCAATACTAGCCTGATCAGCTTATTCTGGGCTATCTGGAACTTCCCCTTCATAAGCTTAGATAAGCCCCCAAACCAGGAAGTACTAATGTAGTCAAAGTGGCATTGAATGAGGGCAGTGGCTATCACTTTCATGGAGTTCATGCAGCTTGGACTTTCTAGGCAAAAATGTAGTCCTGGCATTAACCTTCCCTAGCACTTTAGTGGCCATCCTCACACCTACCAATCTTCCATCAAGGATGCATCCCAGGTAGCTAACAGAGATTTTAGTAGTCAGCACCTCCCCCCCTAACTCCACTCTGATTTCAAAGGACCTACTCAATTTAGGTCTGGATCCAAAAATAATTGCCTCAGTTTTCCCTAAGTGTAGAGATAGCTTATTATCTCCAAGCCATTTGCTAATGTTAGTAAGCGCTGTGCTAAGTATGCTCTCCAACATATGCTACACAACATATGGTCTCCGACACCAGAAGTGTAAAGTCATCCTCATAAAGGAGAAAACGGCGAGAACAATCATCTTTCATATCGTTAATATATAGTAAAAACAGTAGAGGCCCAAGCACGCTCCCCTGCGGAACGCCACAACTCATTGGATTTGTCTGAGACAGTGAACCATTATATCTCAACTACTTACTCCCTACCCAATAAAAAGGACTTTACCCAGCCTAGAGGGATACTGCTTAACCCCAGTGCTTTCAGTTTGGAGATTAGGAGACAGTGGTTAACTGTATCGGAGGCCTTTTGTTGGTCAAGCAGTACCATTCAACAGATATTTCCCTCATCACTCTTTCCTGATGAAGTCAGTCAAGTAAAGTAGACATGAATCAGTGGAATATGTTTTTCTAAAACCTAACTGAAAATCATACATTAGACTTTGTTTGTTGACATATTCATACATTTGCTCATGTACAACTCTCTCCAGGATCTTTGATGTTACACTGAGGATAGATACAGGCCTATAATTCCCAGCGTCAGACTTTATCCCCTTCTTTACAGAGGTATAACTTTAGTGTGTTTCATGTTCCTGGGAAAGATGCCTTGTTCAAGAGAGCGATTAACGATATGCGTAATACAAGGGGCATATTTGCTCAGCAGAATCTATAAGAAACCTTGCAGGAATATTATCCAGGCCTGGCTTTGGAGCATTGGCTATTTTGGCTGTTGCTGCCTTTGCAAAAGAGTTTGGCTGAACTCGTAACTCGGCATAATACTTCTTGACTTGGTCGTTTCCATACAAACCAGAACTGGTGGGCAGCTTGCTAACCAGCTTGCTGGCAACAGAAGTAAAAAAAAAATTGAATTAATTGGCAACCTCTGCTTTTTCTCCCCCCTGATGTTCAGTCCAATACTGTTTAGTTTGTTTTTGGTAGTACTACTACAGCCTAGTTCCTTAAGTGTTTTCCAAAGCTTTTTATGGTCATTTTTGTTCTCAATGATTTTATCAGCAAAGTAACGCCTCTTAGCTTCATCCATCCTGCGCTGTGCTTCAATTCTGTGACGTTTAGATAGGAGAAAATCAGGCTGCTCTTGAGAGTTCTTACATTTATTCCTTGCTTTGATAGATTCTAGAATCTCATGATTAAACCATGGGCTAGATCTCAGCTTAACCCCGACCTGTCTAATGGGAGCCATCACATTCACCACATCAAGGAACCTACATTTAAAGGCTTCCCAGGCACTGTCTACCCCAACACTATCCAGTACTGGTGACCAGTCAATTGTACCCACTTGCTCCCTAAATATTTCAACACAGTATTTTTTGAGTCCTCTGATTCTAACAGTTTTGTGACACTATAATATATCTTTAAAAACCCTCCTTGTGCAAAATGTAATAAAATGATCACTGATTCCATATACTATTACTCCACTCTGTGATATTTTGGATTTATCAGACACCAATATTAAGTCAATTGTACTTTGCACTGTTTCACATACCCTGTTGGGATCTTTTACCATGTGGGTCAGGGCAAGTGATCTACAGAAGTGCATAAATACATTGTGAGTTGGGTTTTCCTTCACCAGGGAATCATTACAGTTTGACAAAACAATTTCGAGACCTACATAGAATGCATTCTGATTGGGCGGCCTGTAACACACCCCCAACAAAATCGGCTTGGTTTTGGGAAGGCAGATATCCAGCCAGACAATCTCCAGATCAACGCTTAAATCCGATCTGACATTATAAGCAATGTCCGATCTTACAAACGCACATATCCCCCCCACCATCCCGATTCCGATCCTTCCTGTCTCTGTAAAACATAAGACACCCACCTCTGATTTGCGAACCAACAGACGTATCTCATCTATCTTCGGTAGTAGGCTTTGGACGTTTAAGTACACAAAATGTAAACACGTATTCCCAAAGGCCTCACTGAATTCCCGATCCACTTGTAACTCACCTCCCACTGCACTACCATCCTCCCGCTGCACTGCCTCCAGTGCTGCTCCGTCGGCCTCACCACTGTGTCCCCCGTTTCTCGCCTCTGGTGACCACACCGCTGCAGACCCCCCCCTCCTCTGGTGCACTCTCCGTCCTAAGTAAGACCTCTGGTCCCACTCCACCTTCATATTATTTGAATAGTGAAATCATTTCTAATGCCCATCCATATAAACTATGTAGCCAACTGATTGCTATACTTATGCAACATAATCATAGTTTTCCATTGAAACTTAATAGAGAGGATATCTTCACAGGTACACTAGGTAACTAATGCTGCGTTCACAAAAAGTGGGAAGTTGGTATTTACCACATTCAGCTGGGAAAAATCCACTTGAACGCCCCTCCAACTGGTAATTACTAGTTGTCTATAATCCCTGAGCTCCGACTTCTCCCACATGCTGACCTCTGATGTCACCTAGTAAGGAAATTACCTCGATAACTTCATTTTCAGCAAAAAGCAATCTATTAATATGGTTTTTGAGCATTATAATTTATTTACAAGCATGGTAGCTGTACCTTTAGTTTATGGTTGACGCAGCTTGTTGGCCTTAAGCCAATCAGTGTTTCTCAACGAGTACAAAGCACGTGACTGCATCCAACTGGTATTTATAACTTCACAACTGGGAATTACAACCGTGCCACTGGGTTATGAACGTAGCATCAGACAATAAAGGTTGATTTCATTATTTATCATTCGAGCAACAGATGGAGAGTTATTACCATTATGACTCATAATTATACATTGCCAAATGATTTCTCAGAAGGTTTGGTTTCAAATGTAGCTATTCTGTCAGCAGAGCTTATTGTTATTCTCGCTTCAGGTGAGAAATCTGTTCATAGATATTTCCGCTGCCCTCACTGGAGAATTGTCCTCCACAGGCACAAAGAGGCCACTCTGCCTAGCTGATGTGTGCAACACACCAGAACATGCCTAGCTTCTCTGTGTAACACACCAGAACATGGATGGGGGTGAACACAGTCCTGGGATATGTGGCCAGGATATCTGGCATGCATTACACGGCTGACCAGTTTAGGTACTATTGAAGTGTGGTTGTAAGATGGGAGAATAATTAAACAATATAATATGGCCAGTGACAATAACATTAGCACATCAAAATGCAGGCAAGCACACACACACACACACACACACACACA